>VSMD01056050.1:0-146230 GCA_008750895.1 Mirza zaza
GGAATGTGGTAGTAACCACAGACCAGGTCTCATGTGTTCTAGTGAGACCCACAGTCTCTCAGCAACTCATCACCCAGGGCTGAATTCACAAGTGTGGTAAGCGCTGTGAAGCAGGCAGGTGCCATGACAGCATGTGACAAAGGAGGACCCCAAAGGAGGGTGTGGAAGTTCTGCCTAGAATGCGTCTTCACCCTCCTCCATTGACCAATCCTGGCTTTTAGGAAGGAGCTGAGGACAGGAGAAGGTGGGTGTTTCGTGGAAATGAACCCAGAGTGCTAGGGGTTTTGAGGCAGGAGCAGGTGGTACCTTGTAGGTGATAGGAAGGAGTATTGATTTAATACCAAAGATCATAGGAAGCTGTTAAAAGTTGATAAATACGAAGTGATGTGATCATGAATGGGCTAAGAACATAGGGGCTCAAGAGGACATTGATCATAAGGCTTTTGAGGTAAAAAAAATTGGCCCCAACCAACTTTCCATCCTTCTCTTTCCCTGTTTCTTTCTATTCTCCAACCCTTCTCTCCAATAAGTGGGTCTTCTCTATGTCCCTGAGCCCCCAATCCACTGCCACACCTCGGACACTCCCCTGCTCCCCACAGGAAAGATCCCTGCTCCTTGGTACCTAGGACATAATGTGTTCTTCTTCTGTATCTCCAGTGCTCACATTTCACATTTGATTAATTAATCTGGAGAATGGGTGAAATGTGACTTACTTAATGGAAAATGGTCATCGATATAAAATAGAGGTCTGTACTATTTTTTGCCTTCACACTTTCTAAATAAATTGGGAAAATGTATTTACCCTCTTATATATTTTTGAATTGATATTTGCATTAGTCAGTTTTAACTAGGTTTTGCTGCTGTAACAAACATACCTCAAATATTAGATTTAGAATGACACAGTCTTATTTCTTGCTTACCTGAGACTTTGGCTGCAGGTTTTCTGTGGCTCTGCTCCAACATGGATTCTTTTTTACAGGATCCAGGCTGAAGAGGCACCTGCTGTTTGGGACATGATATTCTTATGGCAGAAGAAAAGAGAGCTCTGTCAACTCTTAGAACTTCTGTGCAGCTATAGCTCACATACAGCAAAGCAAGTCATACGACCGAGCCTGACCTAAGTATAGTCTCCTTATAAGGAGGGCAACAAATAAGGAGAAAAAAATACAATCTATCACAACATCTAAAAAATTTTTATGGTAAGTTTAATAGTTGCAAATGTTGTAATTTCTGGCATATGGTGTATATAGTTTAAATATTTTTTGTCATAACCTTAGAACTCATTCCATTTGCAAAAATGTCCGGTTATATAAAAGCCCCTTGGCAAAGGCAGTTCACCTGGTCAAACAAGTCAGTCAGATAAGCCTTATTTTTGGTCAGAAAAAAAATCTGATTAAAATTTTCAGTTCAGGCCGGGCGCGGTGGCTCACACCTGTAATCCTAGCACTCTGGGAGGCCGAGGCGGGCGGATTACTCAAGGTCAGGAGTTCGAAACCAGCCTGAGCAAGAGTGAGACCCCGTCTCTACTATAAATAGAAAGAAATTAATTGGCCAACTAATATATATAGAAAACATTAGCTGGGCATGGTGGCGCATGCCTGTAGTCCCAGCTACTCAGGAGGCTGAGGCAGCAGGATTGCCTGAGCCCAGGAGTTTGAGGTTGCTGTGAGTTAGGCTGACACCACGGTACTCACTCTAGCCTGGGCAACAAAGTGAGATTCTGTCTCAAAAAATAAAAAAAAAATAAAAATAAATAAAAATAAATAAAAATTTTCAGTTCAAATATAGTTGATGCATCCCTATGGCGACTGTCCATTTCTAATTCATAGATAGACACACAGAGCTCTGCTATTAATTGGTTTGGGGGAAGAAATAAGGTTCTGTCTCCTCAATAATTCTTACTAAAGACTTCATTGCTTTGCTGTCAAGGGATTCCTTCTAGGAGCAATGCATTATTGAATTGTCCCCTTGTTTGGTAACCCAGAGGTTTTTGGTCACCAAACTCATGCCCCAAATCCAAAGTCATGCCCCAAGATCTGGGTGGGCAAGAAACATGCCCAATTTTGTCTAGCAGGAAAATGGCAGCTGAGCAGGGTGATGTGCAGAGGCAGAATGGCAGGCCAGAGGTGCCGAGTTCAAGAATGTTTATGAACATTGGGGATCTGGAAAATGATTCTCCTAGATTAGTCACATCTGTGTACCACTCTGGAAAGTCATGGGGTCCCCATAGGGGTACACACACCCAGCTTGAAGATTATTTCTGTGATATTGGGATGCTGTAGGTGCAGGTGAAGGTGCACCTAGAAAAACGGAAATGGAAGGACCTCAGTGAAAAAAGGAGCTAGAAATAATAAAGCAGAGTAATAAATGTCAAATTGTGAAATGTATAAGTGTCTCCATCCCGTTTCCTGGCATGCATACAACTCCTAAAATCCTTGGACTTTCTAAAGTAATCAGTGTCTTTTTGTCTGCTAATGAGTTGTCTGGTGGCTGGGGGCCCCTAGCCAGCTTCAGGGTGGGAGGGGGCTGGTCACAGGAAAGACAGAGGCACGATTAGAGGGTTGGGACTTTCAGACCCACCCCCACCTTGGGGAAAAGGAGGGGACTGAAGGTGAAGTTGATCGGCAATGGCTAATGATGTAATCAATCATGTCTACCTATTGAAGCCTCTGTAAAAACTCAAAGAACAAGGTCCTGAGAGCTTTTTGGATTAGCTGAACACGTGGAAGTTTCTGGAGGGTAGTGTGTCCAGAGAGGGCATGGAAGCTCCGCACCCCTTCCACCATACCTTGCCCTGTGCATCTCTTCATCCGTATCCTTTGTAATATCCTTTATTTAAAAACAAACAAACAAACAAACAAACAAAAAAACCAGTAAAAGTGTTTCCCTGAGTGCTGTGAGCTGCTCTGACAAATTAATCAAGCCCAAAGAGGGGGTAGTGGAAATCCCAATTTATAGCCAATCAGACAGAAGTATAGGAGACAACCTGTTGAGATTGGTGTCTGAAGTAGTGCTCAACCTTGTGGGGCCGAGTCCTTAACCCGTGGATGTGATGCTGTCTTAGGTAGATAGTGTCGGAATTGAAATTGAATGAGTGGACGTCCACTGCAGAATTGATTGCTTGATGTGTGGGGGAAAACGCCCACACATTTCCCCACAGAGTTGTTTGTGTGTTGACCGTCCTGGTGTGAGAGCAGAACAAAAACAGCGTTTTTTCCTCACAAAGCTTACAGAAAGAGTGTGAAAGTTGAGAAGTAAAAGCTTTCCCTGGCTAGAGCTGGCTGGGGAGATGACACAAAACTTGCTAATCCAGAAGAGAAATCAGGGATGGGGGTGGGTAAGGAAAGAAAATGTGGGGGTGCCTCCCAGAGTGAGGGGTGAGCATGACAGGAAAGCGTCCTGGACACCAGCCCACGAAGGATGAATATGTTGGTGCCACTTTGAGGAAACATCACGTACATGGTCTTGAGTTGATTTCATCTGTTTGTCACCAGGGTGATTAATACATACTTCAGAGCGCATGCTCATGTGCGCGCACTCGTGTGCGCATGCGCACCTGTCCCCGCCATTAATGAAGCCTTTCTGCCTTATCAGAGAAACAGAGCACAGAGCTCTGAAAACACATTTCCAGGACATCTCCTGTTCCGGGTCCTACGACCATCACCCACCCCCACCCCCACACACTTCTATCACCCTTTCTTTACCTTCTCTTCCTCCTCTTTTTCTTGTTTTCTGCCCCTTTGCTGCACCCCCCTTTTATTCCCATCATCATGCCCAGAGACTTCACCCTGCCTCAGTTTTTCAGTCAACAGTGGACACCAATTTAGAAGAAACGAACACACGCCACACCTTACCCCAGAAAAGCCTAGGAAGGGTTTTAGCTTCAGAAGAGCATGTTTGTTGGGAAAATGAATGGAAAAGATAATGTCCCCACCCAGGACAGTCTCTAGCCAGGTTCCCTGTGGCACATCACCAAAGAGCTTGCGTGGGATCCTTAGCCAAATCGACAGGTTTGCATAGAATTTTAGGATGCTAGAAGGGGAAAGGAACTTAGGCACCATGTAACGTAAAATACTCTTCTTACAAAAGATGAAACTGAGTCTGGACATGGAAAAAGATTTGTCCAAAGTCATATAGGGCTGGAGATTTTCCACCTTATAGTCTACTATAGATGGGATAAGTTGGGCCCCGTATGTCAATAGTGCAGAAGAAATCCATTTATTCACGTGCATAGTGAGCAAATGCACAGATACCTGTATACAGTAGTTATAGCAAATATGTTAATAGTAGATGCAGAGTGGGCATGCTGTTCTTTATCTCCTTTTTCTGGGGTTTTTGACTGAATAGCTCCTATTTATCTAAGAGTGGGGATCCCTATGGTGATTCGGTGACTCAGTTGCCCCTTCATAACCACGTGGCTATGTTTCAAGTCAAGCTGGAAGGGAATGAGGGCTGCACACAGACAGTGAGTATATATGAGTGGACTCTTGTCAGTTCTGAGGCACGTACCTCTGATGAAAGCCATAAGCAAAATATACCTGATAGTAAAACTGTCTAATACGATCTATTCTCTCAGGAAGCACTTGGCTGGGCGTGAGATGTGGGTTCTCGTCCAGCCCTGCCACTGGGTTTTCTTTGCCCTTGGGAAAGTCCCTTTCCCTCTCTAGGCCTCTGCTGCAGTGTCTTTATTTTTTTTATTTTTGAGACAGAGTCTCACTTTGTTGCCCAGGCCAGAGTGAGTGCTGTGGCGTCAGCCTTGCTCACAGCAACCTCAAACTCCTGGGCTCAAGCGATCCTCCTGCCTCAGCCTCCCGAGTAGCTGGGACTACAGGCATGCGCCACCATGCCCGGCTAATTTTTTCTATATATTTTTAGTTGGCCAATTTCTTTTTATTTTTAGTAGAGACGGGAGTCTCACTCTTGCTCAGGCTGGTCTTGAACTCCTGACCTCGAGTGATCCGCCTGCCTCAACCTCCCAGAGTGCTAGGATTACAGGCGTGAGCCACCTCGCCCAGCCGTGCAGTGTCTTTAAAATGCAGAAAATGCCCCATAGAGTTTTTGTAAGAAGCAAATAAGATGGAGGGTATAAAAGCATGAGGTAGATGATTAAGTGCTGCAATAATATAAGGCATTTTAATTTTTATTCCCAGCTTCCATTGCTGAGGAGAATGGAGAGTTGCTTTTTCTTGGTGAAAGATGCCCTCGTGCCAGGCTCTCCTGTTGCACTGCACCCCCTGCCGGAGTCTCCCTCAGAGAGGCTTCTCTGACCAGTCCCTCACCATCTGAAGTGCCACCACTGGGTCCCTCTCCGTCCCCTGAGCCCCCTCTATTTTTATCTTTAGCATTTATCACCCCCTGACTGTTATGAAATGTTTATTTGTTTATTGTCTTTCTCCCCCACCTGAATGTAAGATCCATGAAGGCTTACTGGACTTCATGGATCTTTGGCCTTGAGTCATACTGGCCTGATTCCCAGGGCCTGGAACAAACAGTGCCTGGCACAGAGTGCCACCTGTACCATACACATTTGCTGATCAATGAATCAACAGGAGACCTCCTGAGGGAATTCGAGGCAGTAGATACAGCCTCAAGTCCACCAGGAGTTGTAGCAGCAGTAGGAGGAGGTCAGGGTGACCTAGCGGTGGTGGTGATGGCTTGGGTGAGCCACAAATCCAGATTCTGTGCACTGGATGGATGGTTGGAGTGTTCAGAGATATTTGAGCCCTTTTGGCAGAATTTTATCTCCAAATGTCCAGTGATACAAGCAGAGTTAGGAATCAACAACTTACCTGAGTAAAGTGCACTGCTGATGTCTACGGAGGTTGGGTGGAGGTGGGGGTGTAGCTCACTCTTAAAACATGAGCAGTGAGGGAAGATGAGGAGGAGAGCAAGAAAGGGAGGCAGAAAGGCCCTCGGCACTTACAGGAGACCCTCCGTCATCCTCAAGTGTGATCCGGCTCTCATGCTGTGGGACCCACTGTTTGCCCAGCCTGGGGAGCCCATCAATGATCGGCTGCATGTGTGACCTGCGAGCTTCCGGCTTTGTGAACTGAGCAAAAAGTCCCATCTACAAAGAACATTTGGAACATTGATGGGAAGTGTGCCTGGTGCCGCCTCAAAATGGAGAGAGAAGCAGAGATCCCAGAGTGACCCTGCTTTCCACCGACTCTCAGTGACAGTCAGTGTGCTGGCGACACTGGCTGTTGTCAAAAAGTCAGTCTCAAGGGGCTTGACTTCTGTGCTGGTGCACGCGCATATTATACCGTATTGTACTATGTTATGTTGTGATGTGATATCTTACATATCATATAACATCATACATGTACATATGTATGCACACACACAAACACACATGAGGCAAGGAAAGAGGGAGGGGGAAGGCGTTGTGTGCCACCCGAGCAGTGCTGGCTGTCAGCATAGTGGTGTTCCCCTGATGTTACAGCACACGGCTCCTCTGCAGTGCTCTGCAAGACTCGAGTGACCCTGATTGAAATGATCCAGGCAGCATTGTAAAAAAATGAAAGAAAACAGTGAAATGCAGCTAATAATCCCTGCTGCTGTCTTGGTGGCCACAGGGTGGGATGCCAGCCGCCCAGAACCCCTCTCGGTAGCTGACGTGGCTTCCCCTGGGTTTGCAGTCCACAGTGCCGGCCTGCCTGGCAGCAAGCCGAGCCCGTGTTTCCTTTCGGAGGCACCCCTTGTGGCCAGGCAGTTAGGGGTCTGCCTTGGGCCAGGGCTGCTCTGGGATGGGAGTCTGTGGGGTCAGATGGCCTTTGCCTGGGCCTGCCTCTCCTAAAGGGACCAGTGACACTTCCCGCGTGTGGCTGAGTGCAGATTGGGGAGTGGTGAGACAGGAACCTGGTCCTGTTGCTCTCTGGGGGCCCTGGAGGACCATATGGAAGACATGCTCCATCCTTGCCCTCAACCTCCCCTTCCTCCTTTCTCAGTAGCGGGGTCTGAAGGGGCTTCCCTGGTATGGCGGTGGGATCGCCGACCTCCACAGAGTCCCCCTGCCTTTGGGCAGTGGGGCCCAGCTTGGGATCTTACTGCGAAGTCCCGGGCAAGCTGCTTTTCTCCCCAGGATGCTTTGTCCTGCCAGCCAAGTCATGTTCCGTCGAGGTCACAGGAGATGGATTATTTTACACAGGCATTTGCAAACAGTAGGTGTTGATGGCAGAAACTCGCAGGCATGTGCTCCCATCCCTGTGGTACCCCCCACCCCAGCATCTGCTCCCCACCTTTCCTGCTTCCAGAAAGCCCTGGGCCTCCTTGGAGTTTTCAGCTTTCCCTGGGGTTCAGTGGGTGCCAGGACACATGTGGAACCCCACCTGGGGTGGCTGGGAGTGCTCAGGGTGCCACGGGACTCTACCTGCCTGGGACGGCGGGGCGAAGGCTCGGGGCTGAATGGCATTTGCAGGAGTCAGTGATACCAGAAGTCGCCCGTCAATTGCCAAAGCGTGTGAGAGGACCACACACCGCTGTTTTCCTCTGGAACACACTCGCTCCTTGGCCCACCCCTACCTCATGTTAGACTCAATGTTGTGCTACATCCAGGGGAGTTTTTCTTGGCACAGTCACGATTTGTCTCTATTTTTGACGTAGGCCACAGACCAATTGTTCTCGAACACAGCAAAAGAGAGAATGGAGTAATTGGGACCAAATCCTCCTCTCCACCACCTGCTCCTTTATTTCCTGCCTTTCCGAAGAGGTTCAGACAGTGCCACGGTGGCCCCTCAGCCCCACAGCCTGCCCCCTCCTCCCCTGAATTCCTTCAGACATTGTGCTACGAGTTGGGGAGAATTTTAGAACAGCCCACAGTAAACGTTAGACAACTGCGATATGTTTTATTCCGAAGTTTTGTTTCGTTTTTTTTTTTTTTTTTTTTGACTCCAGTCAGCTCAGAAAAACTGCTCATTTGGACCAGGATTCCTGAGACTCCAAAAGTCCTCAGATTGGGAATGTCAGGGCTTTCCAGCACCACAGCCCCTCTCCTTCTCTACCCCCAGCTTGGTGGTGACTTATTTTGTTGACTTGCTGCCCATTTCCAAAACCCCTCGAAGTTGAGTGCATTGTCCTTAACACCGTATATAAAAATCGGATCCTATAACCTTACTCGAAAAACCTTCAGCGCCTCCTGGCTACCTACAGGATGAATTTCAAAGAGTTAGCCAAGCCGCTAAGCACAATTATTCAGGTTGTACACTGCACAACGCTAAGGTGCACAACCATTCAGAGGCCCTGTAACAAACAAGCAAAGCATTCAAGGAGCTTCACAGTGTATCTTCAAGCAGCTCTTCTACTCTATGTTCCCTAAGCCTATGGAAGCACCTTTGTCTTTAGCTACTCTGGTCTCACTGCCTTGAAACACACCTTGAAATTTGTACACCTGGGCAGTTTTGCACATACTTTTCCGTTGGCCTGAGAAACCCTGCTTCCTCATTTCCATCTAGTCGAGTCTTCCCAGTCTTCCAAAACCTACCATAAACTTTGCCTTCTCTATGGCATCTTCTCTGCCCATCCCACTAGAAAGCCATTGCCGTTTCTTCTGAACTTCTGTGGCACTTGGTGTCGATAGAGAGACACACTACACACAGCTGGAATCTTCCTTTTCTCTCCACGCACCCAATTCCTCCAACTTAAAGCTCGTGTTTTATATTTCCTGAATAGCCTACGGCACTCACACGGTGCTCAATAAATTGTTGGTCTACTCGCTGGTTGGCTCAAGTTGATTTGTGAAGAGCTCACTCACCCTCTCCCCCACCCCCCTGTTATTTTATTCCAGTTCCTGAAATTTCATGAGAACAGAGATGGTCCCAGAAAGCTGACACAGGCCATTTTCTCCAAACAAACTCGTATTTTCATGTGACATGCTGTGGACCTTTCTATAAAAGAAATCCTATGTCTGGGGGGTTGAATACATTGAATACATTCCAAATAATAATAATAACAAAAATAAAACAATAACCATTTATTTAGTGCCTTCTAACTGCATGCACGTGGACTAAATACTTCACGTATGTTATCTTATTTAATCTTCGGCAAACCAACAAGGTAGATATTTCCCCAGGTTTACAGATGGGTAAGTGAAGGCTCAGATAAGTAAAGCCATTTGTCTCAAGTCAGAGAGCCAGTTAGTGGAGGCCCCGGGAGTTGAACCCAATCCTTCTGAATCTCCAGGGTCTTCACCACTGTGCTGATAAACAAGGTTTCCTGTGTCTGGTCAACAACACGTGTCAAGGACATCGTGGTGGTTAGGCATTCTGTAGGTTCAGTGCAGACCCCGATGTGGCTAGTGGCTTTGGTCCTCATAGCGTGTCTGCCAGAAACTAGTTAATAGGCCTTATCTTTAAAATTAAGTGATTGGATGGGGTCCCTTCCTATTCTAAGAATTTATGCAACTGCATGAAAGTAACGACATGGCCCTTGCTTTCAGGAATTTATGCTCTTGTCAGGAAGGGAAGAGGTAAACCTTAGCAGAGAAAGAGCTAGTTGAGGTGGGGTAGGTACCAGCAGAGGAGCTGGGAAGCTGGGTGAGCTTGGACCCGCCATCGGAAGGTGCCTTTTCTTGAAGGACAATGAGCTTGACCTTCACAACAGGGCTTGGGGAGGCCTGCCGGAAGAGTGGTGCAAGTCACAACCCCAGGATGTTTATCAGCCCGGCCACTGCGACCCTTCGACAAGATGTTTCTTGAGCAAATTTTTTGGAATTCTGGTGGGCTCTGACCTGCAGTTTTCACTTCCAAAATAACTTGACTTTTCTAAAGTGGTAATTTCATTTTCATGATAATACTAAACTGAAGCCACATGATCTCTAATTGGAAGCAGGTCTTGGGCTGCAGAGTTGCCAAGAAGCAGTAAGAAACATGCTTATTCTACTACTTTGCTTGAGGCACTCAGCATTTTTGAATGCCTGGGCAGAAATATAGTTTTTTAAATGAAGCCAATCCCTGCGAGAGGAGGGGGTGAGGGGAGGAGAATGCAAGACGAGGGGGGGGGGTGGTGAGAAATGGGAGAAGGGATTTTTTTTTTAATCCAAAGAGAGGAAAATAATACCCTTTATTTTGGTATTTAAATTTTCCTGTTTGCCTCTGCCATCTTTTGGTATTAGTGAAATCGGGGTGCGGCCCGTGTGTCTTGGGGTCGGGGTGGGAGTGCGGCTGATGTCCCTTCAACTTCCAAGTTGGTGTTTTGATTTCCTTCCTCCCAGCAAAGGCGAGGGCCGGCTCCACGAGGGAAATGGGGAATTATTCTTTTTGCTATTTTCTTTCCCACATCACTTCACTTGTTCTATTAATTGTATCCTGATGAGAGATGCAGTAAACCCTCCTCCAGTGGCAGTCAGAAGATTGTTTTAATAAATCTCTTTTGGAGCAAGGCAAGAAAAAGCAGTCTTGCCTTTTCTTTTTTCTTTTCTTTTCTTTTTTCTTTTCTTTTCTCTTCTTTCTTTCTTTCTTTTTTTTTTTTAAGTAAACAGCAGACATTGTCCCAGGGACAGTCCCAGAAAATACTGACACAAAGGAAATCTTTTAAGGACTTTTTAAAAAAAGAAACAAAACAAATCCCTTTCTGAAAACAAAAATTATATAACAGATTACATGCATATCGGAACTTTCTGACGGAAGCCAAATCTGTCTTTTAAATACAGCTGGGAGCTTGGTAATCACATGGTGTTTTTTGAGACTCTTTCCTTCCTGCTGCCCTCAGTTTCCTGCACGGCATCATCTCAGGCAGATTTGCTGGAGGAGATGCCAGGTTCTGTGGCTCTGTCCCGCCCTGTCAATGAACATCCTCCTAAGTGCTGCTCTGAGCCTCTGTTGGCTGCAGGGCCCGCGGGTGTCTTTTGAGGGTGTCCTGCAGCGTCTCTGTCCCCCTTCCTGCTCGGCCTTGCTATTTCCAGCATCAGCCCTTGTCTGCCAGGGCTGCCCATTGCCTGGGCTCTCCCAGAAGAATTCTTGGCCTGATTTTTATTCTCCTTTTCCCACTTTGCACACAGTAGGAAGGGTAAGCCATAAAAGGAGATATGAAGAAGGGAGCAGCAAAAGGGCAAAGTATAGGGAAAGAGAAAGCTCTAGATCTCAGCTTTCATGGTTGCCTATTAAAAAAAAAACAACCCACAGCACCCTGGTTTGGAAAAAGGGTAGCCCAGAACTTGGGTTGAAAGAGAAAGTCTTGAGGGGGAAAATATTTAAAAATGCAACCACAATGCCTCAAGAGTGATGTGACTCAGTGACTTCCCAAAACATGGATTTCGGATACATATCACATTGTGTCCTTCACTTGATTTTTCCAAGGCAGTCATGGACATCTTTAATTTAAACCCAGCTGTGTTCCGAAGCCACTGTAGTTTCTAGGGAAGGCATGCAGGTAGGGAAGGGCTGGTGGGGACATTTGCTTTCTCCTGATGTCCTCAAGGACTGCTAGGTCTTGAAGCCCTAAGAAACCAGAACATCTGGCCCATTTCAGCAGTTTATTCACAAGTTCAGCCAGTCATCTGGATGTTTTGTCTATGCAGTGCCAAACATCTGGGTTGACTTTTTTTTTTTTTTTAAACTAGACTTACTAGATGTTTTGGCATTGTGTAGACAGGAATTCAATTTTTTAAATCATTATTTCTCTACTTATCTGTGATTCGTAGTAAGTGGCCCTGCAGTGCAATGGAAGAAAGAGATACAAAGGGTTTTTTGTGTGTATGTGTGCTTATAGACTTTCTCAATAAGTGTGTTTGTACAATCAGTGAAAAGAGGACAATTACTGTTTTGGGAGTATCTACACAACCTCACATAATCAGTTTGCTTTACCTTTTTGGAAGCATTCACGCAATTCTAAATCAGTGGTTTGACTACTTAGCTCTTTCTGCTGGTAGACAAAATTACCTAAAAAGTATGGTATGTTGATCTTAGATGCTCCAAATCCCTTTTAAAAGAATTATAATTTTAATGCTTTTAGCAAGAGCTTAAAAACATAGATAACTGAGTCTTGAAAATAACTCACGAGGATTGGTTTATCTCTGATTTTTATACTTATTCTTTCAAGTAAGATTGTAAGATCCTGAAAGGAAGATATGATTTTTAAAAAGCTTTATTTCATTTAATTGGTCAGTGGTGTTGCTAAGAACGGTGGTGGTGGCAATGGTGGTGAAGGGGCATATAGAATGTGTGTTTACATTTTCTTTTCATTGGCTTAGAGTTATTTTATGCTGTTTATCCTTCTCTTGTAGGTTCTAGACTGTAAGTATATGTAAATGTAGTGAACACTACCCAACCAGCAAGACCGTTCCTTCCCTCCCAAAGGAAAGTTGTTAACTTGCAGAATTTTTTTTGTGCCAAGTTGCTTCAATCTTGGGGGAGGGAGGAACTTGGAATCTGGAGAAAGATTTTCCTGGATTCTGCATGCAGTTTCACCATCGAGTGCGCAAACCTTTAGCAAATCCCTTCTGAGTGCATGAGCTCCGATGGAAGGAGAAGGTGGCAGAGAGTGGTTTTCATCTGGCTAGGAGATCCAACAGGCCAGGACCCTCTCTTCCCCTAAGTCAAGCACAATAATCAAATAACAAAAAACAGGTGTTAAGAGTTTGAGTACGGAGTCAGGGAGTGATCAAGAAGCAGCAACAGGTCAAAAGGGATCAAGGTCCTAGGCTAAGATATGGAATTGGAACAGTTCCAGGTGGCAACAGCTGTCCAATCTGGTTTTTATCTATTTGATATGTTGTTGTCCTATTAGAGGCAAGACATATTTAAACAGGACAGTGCTTCAGCTCTTGGGATTTTCCTTTGTCAACTCAGAGGTGAGTCTCTTCCTACTCTGAGACTGTGTGATGCTATGGAAGAAACGATGCTCATGCATCTCATGATGATTTCTTATTGGTTAAAAACATCAGATATTTAGTTGTTTCTGAATCTCATTTTTACCCTTGCCCTGGTGCCTGTATGACTTTTCAGGAACCAAATTGTGCCTTTCTTGAAGTAGACAATAAATAACGCTAACCAACTGACCAACAGGATAAATAGAATTTACCTTTTAGGTAAATGAAACTGCACAGAGTGGAATTAAAAGTTTGAAGAGACAAGACTTAGGATTCCAGGCTACCTATTTTTTTTGTCCCAGTTTTGGAAATGATACCCTCTTTTTAGTTTCTCTCCATGGATATGTTTTAATGCTAAAGAGTGGCTGGTAGTGCATATGTTAACTCAGGATGTATGGAATGTCAGTGCCTTGCTTCTTCCCCTATGCATTCAGCTTCTCAGAAGGGCTAACCATTGGCAGTAACATGAAGTAGGGAATGTTCACTTTTGGGGACATTTTTATGCCACTGTGGCTTTCTTGTCCCCACAAGATCCTCAGTTCCTCTATGAAGAAACTGTGTTCCCTTGTTGCTCCTCCACAAATGGCCTATGAGACACTGGTAGGCATTCAGCAGATCTGATTGGTTGAATTTCTGCGTTTTTCTCCTCCAATGTCCTATAGCTCCAAGATTCTTCTTGGCTATCCCTGGCATCCTGATGTCATAAGCACATAGACTTATCTTCTGTGCCTTTTCTTTGCCCCCTTTGTGTTCTTTTTTCTCTTCCTTTGAATTATTACTGAACAGATGAGCTGTGATCAATTTAATCAATTAATCTTTGTTACCAAACAGGGGTGATATTCAAAAGATTTAACAACTATCAATAGTATGGCACAGACACCAACAAAAAGAAGATGCTGGTTATAGAACGGGGAGAGGTTTCTGGGGGGTCCCTCTGTCTACTGGGGTTGGTATTAACCCTTTAGTTGCCAGATAACTGGGTGGTCCTGCAGAACCACGGGGGTTGGCCGTGATAGCCAGAGATGTCTTGGAACACTTGAGCAGCTTTGGGCAGTGACTATTTACCAACTTGCATAGAAACATGTCAATATTTTAACAACTTGTGTAGTTGTCCTAAGGTATCATGGATGGAGTATCAACCCTTACATATGTAACTATTATTTTTGTTTTGGCTGGAATAGTGAAGGACAATAGTCCTTAGACTCTGGAATTTCTCTGACTAGTAAAATTTAGCCTAGAATGTGTAGGGTAGATGGATTTGGAAAGGACTTAATCAGGATGTTAATTGCTTTCCTGAGCCCTGGATATTTTATCTGTAAAATAACCCCTCAAATAATCAAGGAACAAAAATTCAAATAAAAATCATATATTTTTCACTTATTATACAGGAAAAAATGTGTTGATAAAATATTTTACAGTAACCTTTTTGCATTGTTCATGGGATGGATAGTACTACCATATTTCATCAAATCTAGGTGCTATCCATTTGTAAATAAATAAATAAATTATGATGTGCCATTAATTATAGGATCCATTTTGATTTCAAAAACTTAAAATGGAAAAGTTAGTTTCTTAGAATCAATGAAATATGGAATATTCTTTCTAAAGAGTTTTATACAGCAAAAGCCTTGAAACAATGTCATAGCCACCTTGTCCACTATCCGATAAAATAACTGATAAATACACAAAAATTTGGGAAAATGTAATCTATAACTAGAAGAAAAACAAGTAAATATAAATAAACCCAGATGACAGCGATGTTGAAATTGGCAGATAAGGATTTATTAATAAAAATTTTTATTATAAAGATGGTTAAATATTTAAAGACAAATATGAAAATAATGAGAAAACAGATATGAAATACCAAAAGAGAAATGAAAATTATATGTAAAAGAAGAACCAAATGAAAATTCTAGAGTTAAAAAATGCAATATCAGAAATGAAAAATCCAATAGAGAGGCTTAACAATGGATTGAGCACTGCAGAATAAAAGATAAATGAACCTGACAACAGGGAGACAAAGTTTCCAAAATGAAGCATACAGAAGAAGAAAAAAAGAGCCTGAGCTTCAGTAATCTGTGGGACAATATTAAGTTGTCTAGCATGTGTATAATTGGAAACCTAGAAGGAAAAGATAGAAAGAATGGGATAGAAAAATGTTTTAAGAAATAAAGTTTGGGATTTTAAAAACTTTATAAAACATATAATTCTACAGATCCAAAAAGCTCAATTGACCCTAAGCAGAAGAAACGCAAACCTAGCTATATCATAATCAAAATGCTGAAAACCAAAAATAAAGAGAAAAATCATAAAAAGTAAAAAACTACAAATAGGGAACAGTCATGCGATTGACTGCTGAACTCTCACTAAAACAGAAGACAGAATAAAGCATCTTTAAAGTGCTGAAAGAAAAAGAATTAAACTAAGAATTCTATATCTTGCAAAAATACAAAAATATCTTTAAAAGGTTAAGGTAAAAAAAAAGACTTTAACATAAACAAAAGCACAGAGAATTTGTCACTGTCAAACTAGCACTAGAAGAAAAGTTAAAGACTTTTGATCAGAAGGAAAATGATACCAGATAGAATATCAGAACTACATGAAGAAATAAAAAGGGTCTGGAAATGCTAAATAAATAGTAAATGCAAAAGAGTTTTTCTTCCTTTTTTCTAATTTCCTTAAGACTAGTAGATTATTTAAAGTAAAATTTGTAACAATGTGTTTTGGAGTTTATAACAAATGGAGAATTACAATGTATGTTAATAAAGTATTAGAGGTGGGTAGATGGAGGTGTAATTTTGTGAAGTTCCTACATTACACATGAAATGATAAAATCTTATTTTTTGGCAGATCGTGATAAGTTAAAGTTACATATTGTAGATCTTAACTAAATAAACAAAATAAAACAAACACAAAGTTGTAATGGTAAAAAATCAACTGATAAGGTAAAATGAACTCAACCCAAAGGAAGACAGGAAAAGAGAAAAGTAACAAAGAGCAGATAGGACAAGTAAATGAATAGAAAAGATGATAGACTCAAATCTAACCACACCAATGATTACACATCCTTTTAGTTTTAACCTATATGCATTTATATTTAAAGTGGGTTTCTTATAGACAGCATACATTTGGGTCTTGCTTTTTAATTCAGTCTTACACACACGTGTAAATGGCCTAAACACTTCATTTAAAAGTTAGAACGTGTGTGTAAGACTGAATTAAAAAGCAAGACCCAAATATATGCTGTCTATAAGAAACCCACTTTAAATATAAATGCATATAGGTTAAAACTAAAAGGATGTGAAAAAGATAAACCATGCACACACTAATTATAAAAAATTTGACTTTGCTATATTAATATCAGATAAGGTTGACTTGAAAATAAGGAGTATTTCCAGAGACAAAGAGAGACATTTAAAAAATGATAGCAGGGTCAATTCATAAAGAACACATAAAAAATTTAAATATATGTGCACCTAATAACAAGACTTTACAATATGAAAGCAAGAAACTTACAGAACTAAGTAAGTAAAAGTTCCACAATTATAATTTGAGACTTTTGACACTCTTTTTCAGTAATTGATAGAACAAATAAAAAATCAGTTAAGCTATAGAAGACTCTATTAATACTGTCAATTAACTCAATCTAATTGACATTTATAGATTGCCCCACCGAACAACTACAGAATACAAATTCATTTCAAGTACCTGCCACTTTAATTAAACTAGTTTCTATTCTGGGCCACAAAATAGGTTTTAATAAATGTCAAAGACCTAAAATCATACAGAGCATACATTCTGACCACTGTGGAATTAAATTAAGAATAAATTATAAAAAGATGCCTAGAAAATCCACAAATATTTGGAAATTAATCAACATAAATTATCTAGGGTTGAAAGAAGAAATTGAAGGACAAATGAAAAGATATTTTGAATTGAATTATAATGAAAAACACAACATCAGAATTTGTGTCATGCAGCTAAAGTAATGCTTGGAGGGAATTTATAGCTTTATTTATTTATTTATTTACTTATTTATTTGTTTTAGAGACATGGTCTTACTCTTTTACCCAGGTTGGACTTCAGTGGCCTGATCATAGCTCTCTATAACCTCAAACTCCTGGGCTCAAGTAATCCTCCCACCCCACCACACCAGACTAATTTTTTAATTTTTTGTAGAGATAGGGTTTCACTATGTTGCCTAGGCTGGACTCAAATTCCTGGCCTCACACAATCCTCCAGCCTTGGCCTCTTAAAGTGCTGGGATTATAGGCATTAGCCACCACACCCAGCCTGAATTAATAGCTTTAAATGCCTTTGGAAGAAAAGAAAGGCATGAAATCAATGATCTAACCTTTCAATTTTAAGAAGTTAGAAAAGGAACGGATTTAATCCAAAATGAGTGAAATAAAAGAAATAATAAAATTAAGAGCAGAAATACATGAAATAGATAATGGACAACTAAATAGAATATCAACAAAACTAAACACTAGTTGCTTGAAAAGATCATCAACGTAGTTAAACCCTTACATTTAGACTGATTAAGATAAAACAAGAAAAATCACAAATAATAGATATTCAGAAATGAAAGAGAATTTATTGGTACATATTGTTGGATATTAAAAAGATAATAAAGAAATAGGATGACCAACTTTATAGCAACAAATTCGGTCACTAAGATTAAATGGACACATGCAAGATACGAATTACCCAAACAGATACAGGAAGAACTAGAAAATCTGAATAGTTCCATGCCTTTTATATTTATAAACTTCCCATAGGACTTCTGCTACTGGCCAAGACTGAGTAAGCCTACTAGAGCATAACTTTCCCACTGAAGACAACTAAAGACTCTGGACAAAATACAAAAAGTAACTTCCTGAGGACTTTGAAAAGAAAATAATAGCAGGCATATTGGATAAGGAAATAAAACTTGAAGAATGGCCCCACCTACTCCCCCAATCTCATGGCCCTGATTTAAGGGTAAGGGTGGCCTGAGTCATAGGAACTGTTCTGTTGGCAAAAACAACAAAATCTCTGAGACCAACCCTTTTCTTCTGGTGAAAGGGAAAAGGGCCCTTGTGAGGATGAGATTGTGGGGAAATCCCATTTCTTTTCTCCTTTTATTATCGTTTTTATCTCCCACCCCTGCCCTGAGGTTGGCCCCTGCTTTGGAACTACACCACCACCATGGTGATTGATGGGGCATCTAAAACCCCAAGAGAAAATCCATCTCTCTTGTCTGGAGAAAAAAGAAAATGGGCTCCTGTGGTCTAAAATACATGGAAGGAATCAATTTTTTTCTCTTTTCTTTTGCTGCTTTTCTCTGAGGCAGCACCAGTAATGCTAGGAGGCTAAAACTCTAAGGGAAACACGTATTTCTGGCCAGAAGAGCTGGGCAAAGGAGTCTCTAGGAGGTAGAAGGTCTGGAGGAAATGTCTAAGAGCAGAATGCTGGAAGAAGAAGGCCCTCAACTTTCATGAATGAACTAACAAAAGTCCCAGGCTCCCCTGTGAGCTATGCATGTGTGGGTAAGAGCCAAAGAAATGTAGTAAGGTCTTTAAGAACTGAACTAAGGTATAAACTGCCTGGCTTGGCGTGGTGGCTCATGCCTGTAATCCTAGCACTCTAGGAGGCTGAGGCGGGAGGATCACTTGAGCTCAGGAGCTTGAGCCCAGCCTGAGCAAGAGTCAGACCCTATCTCTACTAAAAATAGAAAAATTAGCTGGGTGTGGTGGCACATGCCTGTAGTCCCAGCTCCTTGGGAGGCTGAAGCAAAAAGATTGCTTGAACACAGGAGTTTGAGGTTGCTGTGAGCTAGGCTGATGCCACAGCACTCTAGCCCGGGCAACAGAGTGAGACTCTGTCTCATTAAAAAAAAAAAAAAAGATAAATTGCCCAAATACCTACTAAGCTAACTCCTGAGTGGTACAAACACAAACAGCAGAGCAAAGGCTATGAAAATTGAATTTCCATTGGAACCAACACCCACAGAAAGTAAGGCAAGACTGTGGACTAAATCTAAACTGATTGATTGTATAATAAAAACAAACAGAAGATGAAAAATTTTCAGAGAATTTTAACAGTACCTAGAATATCACAACATAATATTTAAATTTTCAAGGTGCAATCTCAAATTGTTTGACATACAAAAAAATATAAAAATTGGATCAATGTCCAAAGGAAAAGACAATTTACACATGCCACACCCAAGGTGACCTAGATTTTGGGATTATCAGGCAAAGATGTCAAAGCAACTCTTAGAGTTATTCTCCTTGGGGAAAAGGTAAACAATTGAGAACTGAATGGAAAGAGAAGTTCTCAAGTGAAAAATACAACCTAAAAAAACAAATGGATATTTTAGAAGTACCATACACAATATATGAAATAAAAATGTTATTAGATGGGTTCAATAGCAAAATGAAGATGACAGAGAAAAGAGTTTATGAACTTGAAGATAGATTAACAGAAATTAATCCACAGAACAGAGAAAAAAGATAGAAAAAAATGAAGAGTGTCAGGGACCACTGGGATAATATCAAAATGTAACATTTGCATCAGTAGAATCTCAGAAGGATAGGATAAATAATTGGTACTAAAAACTTGAAGAAATAATGCCTGAGCACTTCCAAAATTTGTTGGAAATATAATTTATAGAGATTTAAGAATCTGAGTGAACCCCAACAATATAAATCCAAAGAAACCCAAGCCCAAATACATCATAATCACACTTCTGAAAACCAAAGGTAAAGAAAATATCTCCAAGGCATCCAGAGAAAAACACAACATATTGGGAAACAAAAATTTGAATGAGAGTGAATTTATGATCAGAAACAAAGGAGGTCAAAAGACAGTGGAACAATATCTTCAAAGTGCTGAAAAAAAAGAACTACAAAACTATGTTTTAAAAAATCCCTGAAGAATAAAAATGAAATAAAGACATTCTTAGGTGCTGGAAAACTTAAGAGAAGTTTGGCAGTAGACCTACTGTAAAAAAGATAAGCTAAAGGAAGTTCTTCAGGAAGAAAATATCAGTAGATAACTTTATACTTTGGGAATGAAGGAAGAATAACAGAAATGGTAAATATCTGAGTAAATACCATAAGACTATCTTTCTCTTATGTTCCCTAAAATACAGATGGCTATTGAAAGCAAAAATTATAATGTTGGTGGAAAATGTATGTAGATATAATACATGTGTCAACTTCAATAAAAGCTGATGTGTTAAAGGACATAAATTATGGTAAGGCATCTACATTTTACCTGAAGGTTTTGATATCTAACTTGAAGTATAATGTTAATTCTATTTAGACTGTGAAAGTTTAGGTGTGTATTCCTTAGAATAGCCATTAAGAAAGTATAATGAAATACTGCCAAAAAGTGAATACAGGAATATTTAAATAATCTCGCAGCAAAGCAGAAAAATGAGGGGGAAAAACAGAGGGACAAACAAAAAATAATAAAATGATAGACCTAAATTCAACCATATTAATAATTACATTAAATATAAATGGCCTACACATACCAATTGAAAGGCAGAGATAGTCAGAGTATATAAATGATGTCTCAATGACACCCATATTTAGTGACTGTTCAGGAGTTTGGGGGTAGCTGTTGATGAGGGTGTACATTATAAATAGGTAAAAAGAAGGGTACACATTTGTTCAGAAACAGTGAGCTTAATTTTGCAGTATAACCTACATTGCAGGGGCTTATTTTTACTTTATTGAAAATAATGATTCATAATCACAAGGCTTCAACCAAGTTCAGTTATTTTGCCAAGTGATCACCACCTGGATCAGAGGGTTGTTTTACCTTCTTTCCTCTCCCCTCAGCACAAATACCCTGAAACTTGCAGAGGTGCATCTTGATGGCAGAAGCCCAGATCCTGAACGATGTAAGGCCACAAGTCACCCATGCTTAGCTCAGGTTCCATCTCTGGGCCAAGGTAGAGCTTCTTTTTACAGTTACTTAGGGTCTGCTCTTGGTCCTTTCATCTTTCCCTGGAGAAATCTTACCTTCACTTCTGGTGCCATTGCTATTGCCCTGGCAATTACCATGAGAAGAGCTGAGTTTTGTCCAGCATTATGATAGGATCTCAGTTATCATAGGCCCACACTATCAGGGCAAAGCTCAAGATTCCTGAAGAAATATATATCTCGATGAATAATGTGTCCTTGGATTTTTATCTTATGCTCGTGTTGAAGATAGTTTTGGTGTTTTCTATGCAACTCAAGATATTATATCTGGAGGTTTTACATAAGGGGCTCTGTGTAATATTCCAAGCATATTTTAGCACCAGGGAAAGGCTTTATTTCATTAGGAGACATCATGTTTTCCTTTTGGCCTCCGCTGCTAGGAATCTTCAAGTTAAACTTAAAAAGTATTTACTCTTATAGCCTAGACATTTAACAAAACAATATTCCCTCTTATTACATTTTTTATAATCTTCCCCCCTCCCCCCTGCTTTTGAGACAGAATCTCACTCTGTTGCCCTGGGAAGAGTGCAGTGGTGTCAACCTAGCTCTTGGGCTCAAGCAATGCTCCTGCCTCAGCCTCCCAAGTAGCTGGGACTACAGGTGCACACCATAACGCCTGGCTAATTTTTCTATTTTTATTAGAGACGGGGTCTTGCTGTTGTTCAGGCTGGTCTTGAACTCCTGAGCTCCAGTTATACTACTGCCTCAGCTTCCCAGAGTGCTAGGATTACAGGAGTGAACCACCACACCCAGTCTATAATCCCTCTTTTTAATTTTCTATGAGTCCTTTTTTTACATTACAATATCACAAGCTCAGTGCTGCAAGTTCCAAAGTATGCAACACGTAAGTAAAGGATATCTGCCATTAAGAAAAGAGCACTAGAAGCATAGAAGATATTATCCATATTGAAAATGTATTGAAATGCATGTAAATAATATAAACTAAACACTATATAATGAAACATTAAAAAATCCTACTGGTTAAATAAAATATAGGTTACAAAATATTCATGGGCAGCATTTCCCATTCAGGTTCCCTTGTTTTGTTTTTTATTTTCACAAAAATACCAATGGAGGCAATTAAGCTCCACATAGATTCTATATTCTTCACCAACTGGACTGTGGCAGGAGACTGTGGGAATCAATTTCTACCTGGGTGATAAAACATCATTCTCTAGGGGCTGCATGGCAAATGGAGACTTAAGAAACAGAGCAGGCCCTCGCAGGATGACTAATCCCGACTAGAATTGCATGGATTGAGTGCTGATGCCATTGCGTTCCTTCTCCCTTCTCACATCTCTAAAGACACAGCAAACCATTGGATTTGGGGTTTTGTTCTCTCCCACCCCATGTCCATTTATTACCATTCCTCAAGGAGTGTCCTCCAAAACTTAAAGGCTGGGACCAGCCTTACTATGGGACATCAGCTCCAAATTAGATCTCTCAGCCTCTTTCCCAAGTTCCCTTTCAATACTGTGTTACAAGTATGAAATCAGCATTGTTATAAATAAAAAATCATGTTAAAATAAATCAAGAAAGAACAATTGCAAACTCAGCCCTGTGTTGCCACATTGTGCCCCGTTAAACTGTTGAGCCAGTTGGTCTTTGCAAGCCTCAAGGTTCAGCCGATTTCTGGGAAAGATAAAAATTGGTCTTTTTTGTAATCCCCTAATTTTTGACTGAAGCAGTCATGCTCACATTCTGTGGAAGGGAAACCTATTAGAAGACAAATCCCAGATCCCAGGGCACGGTGGATTAGTGGAATCTTCCCCAGATATTGGCTGAACCGTGGGGACTGCATGGACCAAAAGGCTCAGCATTGAAAGGGGCACAATGTGGACACATAGGGCTGGGTTTTGCAATTTTCTTTTCTTGGTTCATTTTAGCATGATTTCACACTTATAATAGAATAATACTGATTTCACACTTATAGAGACTTCAGTCTTTCACGTCTTTGAAGTTTCCTCTCTCCCAATTTTTATGGTACAAGAGATATGGCAGGGCCTCCACCTTATTTTCCTGCATTAAAATTGCTGGTTTTGCTGCAGTTCTTGTGACATTAATTCTCTGTAGTCTGACATTCACTTCCTCATCCAGTGTCCTGCAGGATCTTCAAACAACTGAGCTTTTCCTTGCGCCACATTCACACAGCATCATGCCCAAGGCAACCAGAAGTGAGAAGAGAGAAGAGACAGAGAGTTCTCTCACCTAGGCAAGGGAGATAAATTCAGCTAGTCATCTCGATAAAATCAAACAGAAACCTATTCATTTCTGTTATCTCTCACAATGTCTTCAGTCTACAGTGCCTTGGGCAGGTGAGTGTCAGCCAATGTGTTGAAATAAACCCTTGCTATTAAACTCAATTGAGTTATTTAATATGTCAGCAAAGCTGTGCTGATTCCCAGAGCCCCATGCTGAGAATGGTCTCTTTATGAGCTCCCAACTCCATGTATAAATAAAATTAACTCCTCACTGTATAGCAGTTAAAAAAAAGTCATGAGGGAATGACTGTTTTCCTCTAAAAATGGTATGTGCCATAAAAGTAAGAATTTCTGAATTAACCTATAAGTGATAAAGTCTTTCAGGAAAGAGGTTTGGATGCTCCCACAGACAACTGGGTCATAAATGTCAGAATTTAGGAAAGGACTAGGGAACATCTGGTCCAAAACTTTTGTTAGGCTCAGAGCAGCACAGTGCCTCATACTGACAGCCCTAGAAGTCTCTTGGTTCATCATTCTGTCCTTCTTGTAGACCACGAGTCTTCCTCTGTCATCTTCCTTCCTAAAGTACTTAAACTCCTGGAAGTTCAACTTTTCTGGAATAATTAATGTGTCTAATCAGCCACTCTAAACTTTTAAAATCCATTCCATCCAAAGGCTTAGTGACAATTGGGAAAACGTAAGCCAAGAGAGACATGGACAATCGACTGAGAAGCACATTTACCTGATTCCAATAGCAGAGCTCAACAGCGCCAACCGTAAAAGAAAGTTAAAATAAAATTAATTTTAAGGAAAAACACACTGTAGTAAGAAATTTATCAAACCTCTGATTTGAGAAAGAGGGACTGAATTATCCTTGTTAGGAATAACCAGTACCCAAGTTTAAGATCTAGCTCATGAAAACGAAGTCTTCTGCCAAAGGCAGCAGAATGGACAGCCACTGTCCACTCTATCCTTATATTGCCAGGACACTGGGTGCATGTTGTCAGCTCTTAGTGACATCAGCTCTCTTTCATGCAGTTCTGAAGCCCATCCCATGTTCACATATGTTATAGAGCCCGTGAACATATATGTCCCAGTACAATTTTCAATCATTTCATTCTGTGTTTTACCTTTTCAAAATCTGTGTTTTTCCCAGGAGAAAATTTACAAGTTTTATCTTCTAATCGAAAGCCAGTTTGATATCACATTATAAACTATGAGTATATACAATTTTTATTTGCCAATTATACCTTAATAAAGCTGAGGGGGAGGAGTCAGTATGAGATTTCAATCAAAAATGAAAGGGAAAAAACACACAGTAGAGCAGAGAGGGTAACAATGCCTTGAAACTTAGAAGTCAAATTATAGAAGGCTGGTTAGATTTTCTGTTTTAGTCACTCAGTGGATTAGTGTATAGCCACTTAAAATTATTCGGATATATGTCTATTGATACGAAAAGATTTTCACACTATGTAGCTAAGTGAAAGAAATTTACAAAACAGAAAACTTGTTCTTTTCATGTTTTTATGATTGATTTTAAAGCGCAAGTGCCCAATGGAGCAGTTCTATTAAGTAAGAGGATCATTTTAATTCAATTAAATAAAGTGATTATTTTAGCTACAAAGGGATTCTCAGGGAAATCTGAGGATAAGAACCACAATACAGCAGGACATCATGGGAACGGTGTATGAAGTCATTAGGCCCTGGAGATACTCTCTTCATATATACACATATGTGTGCATGTATAGATGTATGTATATGTGCCACATATACATACAGTGTATGTATATGTGGCACATATACAAAACTCCCAAGTGTTACTTTAAACTATTTCATTCTAAGACTTTTGTTCACTTAGTTTTTGTTTTGCAGAAAAACTTCTAGGTATAGATTTAAATAAAAAGCCAATTTAAAAACTTTAATAAAGATTAGAAAACTATAGTTTAAAGCAAGAGACCTAATGCCTGAATACAGGGATGTTTTAATGTGCTTATAATTTATATTTGAATCAGGACCCACTCTAATGGCCTCAGTTGAAACTAATTGTCTCTTTAAAGACCCTATCTTCAATTACGGTCACATCCTGACATACACGGGGTTAGGGTTTCAACATATGAATTTGGAGGAACACAATTCAGCCGTAAGTTACTACTTTGAAAGATGTAGATTGAGTGTCCCCTATCTGAAATGCTTTGGACCAGAAGTGTTCCAGATTTCAGATATTTTTTTTCAAATTTTGGAATATTTGCACATATATAATGAGACAGCTTGGGGATGGGACTAAAGTCTAAACATGAAATTTATTTATGTTTCATATGTAATCTATACACATGGCCTAAAGGTAATTTTATACAATATGTTTAATAATTTTGTGCATGAAACAAAGTCTGTGTACATCGAACTGTCAGAAAGCAAAGGTGTCACTGTCTCAGCCACCCTCGTGGACAATCTGTGAGTGTTTGATGTCATCATCATTCCTGACTCTGAATTGCTATGCTACCAATAAGCAATCATTTTCTTATGCTTATTCATACATAGGTACCTAATAAAAGACATGACATACCACTAATACAATGAAAAAATAATATGCTTGGGGTAACGAAGCAGCACAGTAGCATCACCAGAATACTTGTATTCAGTGTTAAACAACAGCAACCACAGACAATGGCACATGAAGTCAGGTGTGGGATTTTCCACTCATGGCATCGCATCAGCACTTAAAAATTTCGGACTTCGGATTTTCAGATTAGGGATGCTCAACCTGGTTTTGCAGTTTCTAATAAAGTTAAGCATATCCATATCCTATGACTCAGTAATTTCATTTGTTAAAAGAAAAACTTGAGACAAATTAAATTTAACAGAGTTTGAGCAAAGAACGATTCTGAAATCCAGCAGCCACCCGACGAGAATGGGTTCAGAAAGACTCTGGCATTGTTGAAATGTTGGAGAGAATTTATGGACAGAAAAAGGGAAGTGATGGAACAGAAAATGAAAGTGAGGTACAGAAATAGCTGGATTGGTCACAGCTCATGATGGCCTTATTTGAACACTGAACAGTTGGCTACCTTTGCTTGGCCGAAACTGGGTGATTGGTGAAAGAGGAGGTCACAGTCTGTTTACATGTCCACTCAGGTTACAGTTCACTATGTATGCAGAAAGCTTTGGGCTGAACTTAAAAGGAGGTAGCTTTAGGCTAAACATAACACACTTTGAAGTACCTAAGTAAAAATCACACATTTCCCCCCAAAAATATCTTGTACAAGAATGTTCATAGTAGCTATGTTTATAATAGCCCCGAAATGAAAACAACCCAAATATCCATTAGTAGTTAAATGGATAAATTATCATATATTTAAATGATGGAATACTACCCAGCAGCAAAAAGGAATGATCTGCTGATACATGCAAAACATGGGACAATCTTACAAACATTAAAAAAATCATATTGCAAAAGGGTAAATATGGTAGGATTCCATTTATTAGTATATAAATATTCTAGTACTAATCCATTACTAGTACTAGTCTAGCACTAAAGCTAATCTATTGGGAAAGGAATCAGAACAATGGTTGCTTCTGGAGCTGGTGATGGGAAGGGACATTGAAAGGGAGGGAACTTTCTGGAGTAGTGCAGTCATGCTGTATCTTGACAGGGGCGTGTGTTACATGGACATACGTGTTTGCCAGACTCGATCGCCATTACATGTAAGATTCACAATATGTGGATTATATCTCTACAAAAAGCTTAAATACACACTAATCTAAATAGTAATAAAAATTGCATGAGAACTGTCACAGAGTAGAACGGGTATGGCTGTTGTCACACCAGCACCGTGCACCGAAATGTGGGCAGGTGCTGCCAAGGCTCACTGGTGTCGTTGCTGGCTCTGCTGTCAGCCTGGGCAGTCTCTGGGTGATCTCCGGGCAGTCTGTAGGCCCTGGGCAGCGCCAGCTCTGACAGCTCTCCTCCTGCAGCATCTCCGGTTCCTGGGCCGCTTGCGAGTGCAGCTCCGCCCCCGTGTCCCCATGCCATCAGGGTTGGAGCTGGTGAGAAGTGCACACCGTTCCTGTGTGTCTCTGCCCTCCCCATCTCCCCCCCTCCCACTCCCGACTGCCCACCGTGACAGTGGGCAAATCACTTGCAGAGTCCGTGTGACCTGCTTCCACGACTGTGGAAGGCCTAAGCCCAGAACAAATGCCATCCTCTGTGTCTCTCAGAGAGGCTGGGCATCTCTGATCAAACCGTGACCGGCACAGGACTTGGTTTGTTGCTGGGTGATGTGGACCATGAGGAGACCGACAGTGGAAACCATTTCTAGGTAAAGAGTGCAGTGTCGTGAGAACACCTGGGTTGGGTGACAGGTGAATAGTGTCTGTGTGCTGGCTCCCCCATTTCCTTGCTGTGCGCCCTGGGCCACGTCACCTAATCCAGGTGAGCATGGGTCTCCTGGCCTCCAAAACATGGGTCATAATGCCTCATTCCCTTGCTGAACTCCCAAAGCTCAAATGTCATTTGTGATCGTGATTATTTCTTTCCTACCCTCTGGGTGTAGTCTTACACAAACCAGGGCCCGGGAGTGGGTGGTTAAGGCCTTTCCTGATCTGTTTTTGGATCCTCTCAAAACCTTTAAGTAAAAGGGAAGAAAAGTTAAATAGAGGCTAAATGGAAAAATGAAGAGCTCAAGGAAACAGGAAACTTGATGTGCTGTGGGATTTCGTTTCTCATGTGCAAACACATTTTCTTCAACCTATCATTTCTGAAATAAATGATTCACAACCATTTAATGTGAATGCATCCCAGACCTGGGTTGGGCCCATGTAATTTGGAATTAAAAATGACTGACGGGTTGACGGAAGAGTTCTGCCAATAAATTACATGCATCCTGTTAGTTCAGTTTCATACCTAAAAATATCTTCAGAGCCTAAAGAGAACTGGCAATGGCTATAGATTGACTGAAAAAAAAAATCAACCATAAAAACTAAGCACAATTATATCCACACTCCCCAAGCTGTAGTTAAAATAAATTTGCTTTTAGACCGAAGTCAAATATGCCAGTGTGACATGTATTAATAGTTCATTGAATCCATTCAGAAAAATGTGAATCCAAACTAGATTTTTGTTGCATAGACTAAGCCTCCAGATGGGATTTGTGTTTTCTTTTTAATAGGAGTGCAGGATCTGACCATCCTGTAGAAGTGGGCTGCATGGAAGTCTACAAGATGTTTCTGTTTCCGGAAGAAGAGCTGGGTGATTGCAGTAAAGGGAACTGGATTCTAGATTGGCTTATTTGCTTCAGGTTTTCCATCCAAAAAGCAAGACATTTAATTCCTGGGACACCAGTTGCTTATTGCCTTGTAGCTAGAAGTCACTTCCGCACAACTAGACAAGGTTCAATTTGCCCACAGGAAGCGATTTGGAGCTTCCTCCGATAGCGCCTTGGAATTGTCTCCCACCTGTGGGGTGGAAGGTTAGCGCCTGGTTACGGGGTAACTTGGGGGGGGACCATCGTTAGGGCTGACATCAGGAAGGCCATTCCTCAGCTACCAGTCCCCATCACTGTGGCCGGGTCAGGTCAGGAAAAGCTAAATAATTTGTTTAACCCAACCTCCTTTCCCTACCTTGAGGGAAAGCTCCTATAAGCTCACTGTAAACACAATTATGCCACGCGGGGCTTCCATTAATCAGTACAAACCACAGCCTGACATACACTGGGCAAGATTTGCTTTATTTTTTTTTTTTTCTGAGCTCATTTTCAGCTCCAGTTTATCTGCATGCTTCCCACCAAGAGGTGGTTATTTGTACAGTGCGAGTTTGGGGGAAGAGAGAAGGTACCAGAGCCAATCTCTGCCACTGCAAATGTGTTTTCCAGGACCCAGAGATGGTCTTGGATTCTTGGGATGGGGACTCAAAGTCCATCATGGAGTGCTAAAAACTCGTTTTATCAATAGGGGACTGAGCCCCACAGGCCACCCAGCCAGTGACTGGTGTTCATTCATTTAGGCAGGGGGGGAAATTGTGCTTATCAAATTCTTTTGACTATAACTCACAATAACACAGACACTAACATTTCATCTCAGTACATGAAGAATATTTATGTACACAGACATAGGATGTATATATATGTGTGTGTATATAAACTAAAATATTACTGCATGTTAAAAAAAATTCCAGACGCAATGTATTTATTGAATATGATACAGTCTTGTATTTTCTATTTTTTTTTAATGTTAAGTATGACCCTCTGGTTTAGAAGGTGAAGGTTTGATTTGTAGCAGAGCATTCCCTGAAGCTTAAGGGTGTGGTGACATTGGTGGAATTGTGATTTAATGAAGGTTTTCAAGGATTTGAAGGATTACGGCTTGGAGGATGAGGAACCAGCTGCTCTTGCTTGCTTGAGGCGCTGGGGACTGAGCTGGAGGAAGTGGGCTTAAATGGTAATGGCTGCGATTTAGAGCACTAGACAGAGAGGCTGGTGGCAAAGGCTGTCGGCCCACGTCAACAAGGCTCCTTCCTGGGAAAACACCATCTGTTGGAAATGAAAGCAGGGGGAGGATGACAACAGGCCCCCACAGACCCTATATCCCTGTGGGGGATGGGGTGGGGAGCTTGGGGATTTGTGGAGAGAAAGGAGCAGGTTGATTGGGAAGAGGTCATGTGACCTTGGCTGCAAGGGGGTGCGGGTGTGGAGTGGAGCACATGCCTGGGAGAAGCATGGCGCATACAGGAAAGTTCAGGGACTTGAGGATCTAGTCTCTGGAGAGACCCCTCTCCTTCCAGATCTATAATCCAGCCCTTTATGCAACCCATCTCTCTCAGTGAATTAAAGGAGAGATAAAGGAATATAGCACTATTCACAAGAGCAGGTTGCTTCCTCTGCTCTGTGAAGGAACTGGAAATGTTTCTGGAGAAAAAAAGCCTGAGAAGACCCAATGAGTGTCTTCAGATGTTCAAAAAGTGGCCACAAGGAAGAATGAATAGATCTGTTACATGTTTATTTGGATGACAGAGCTAGAACTCATGGGTGGTAGAAATATGGAGATAGACTTTAGCTCAAAGTCAGAAAGAACTTTCCAAGGATTAAATACTGTTCAAGCCTGTAAGTGAGATCTAAATGACCAGAATTGTTCAAGAAATGGTTAGACTCGTTTGCTTACTCACCAACCGTTACCGTGTTCTTCTATGAGCAGTGTGCTGTGCCAGCCCGAGGATATACTGCTCCTGAGGGTCTTGCAGCAAAAAAATCTACACTGATTGAGAAATAGGGTGTGGTAACTTCTTAGATTTCTTCCAATTCTGAGATCTTATTCAAGGTTTCCAGGGGGCCTGTGACTTAGGAAAATTTGTTAAGACCATGTCTGATTGGGACACCCCTGAAAATGTTTCCATGGCTGCCAGGAGCAAGGCCTACCAGTGACAGAAATGATCTACATCTCAAACTCGGGGAATTTGAGTTAACTAAGCACTTACCTTGCTCCCTATTGTCCATGGGATAAAGTCCAAGGTGCTTATCCTGGCCAATTGATTTACCCAGCCCTTGCAAAATCACATCTCAGTGTTGCCAATGGCGATGTCCATGCCAGCTGCCTGAGTTCCTCATTCTCCTTTGATGGTGGTGCCTTTACTCATGCTTCTGACTTTCTGGAAGTCTCTCTTTTCCTTTCCACTGTGCTCTTTGTGTTTACTATTCACAGCCCTTCTCTGCGAAGCCCTCCTTGACCTGCCTAGTTCACACTCTTGTCTTCTTGCCTATTGTTCATCCTGTCTGTATTAATCATTTGGGATTTTTTTTACGTTGCCTGATGGCATCTCTTGGATAGATGTGTAACTTTGGGCACATGTGTAATTTATGTCACCAACTGGATTGCTACCTTCTTATGGGCAAAGGCCATACATGCTACTTTATTCTGTCCTCTGTTGCCACAGGACAAAGAGTACCTTCAATTTGTAGGAAGTTGGCTGCAAGTGAACAAGACCTTTCTCCATGTGGTCTTGTTACACCACTCTCATACCTCAGGCCTATTATTAATATGAATGTAGAAAATCTTGTAGATAACAATTCTGACAATGTTTCAAGATGTTTGTGGCAGGCTTACATTTCGCATGGGTTTTGAAAAATACAAACACTTATAGAGTATGTATCATGTACCAAGCAAGGTCATTTGGGTCCTTGAGGCCTCCAAGGAGCATGTCCTTTCTTGTTCGCACTTTCTTTGTCATGGCCTGTTGGTATGTCACTGTGTGGCAGATCACGCACTGATTGAAGTTAGGCGTGGTGGTCAGGATCTGGAATCCTGGAAGGACTCCTCTGGGGCAGGCTTCTGTTTTCTTGAGGGTTTGCAGCTGTCTAGAATGAGCCACAGCTCTCTGACTTCTCCAGTAGGACTTCTAGTGTTTCTCTCCAGCCCTCTTCCCTTGAAGTGCTCTTAGCTCTGTTCTTTTCACGAAGAACTCTGCTTTTATCCTTCTTACACCATCTCAGGGCTGTGGCCTAAGGCTCCTATCCTCCATGAGTTTTTCATCCAATGGTGGAGTAGAGGATGGGCTTTAAGATTCTCAGAAGGAATATTTCTTTTCAGACGGCTGTCTCATTGACAAATTTGAACATGGAAATGTGGTATGATGTGTAGTCGCATCACAGAGAAAATCTGTTTTCCTCCAGAATCAGAGGAGTTTAAGGTGAGTTTATTATTAAACTGTTGCCTTATACAACCCTCCCTCACCCCTCAGTCTTCTCAGAGCTTCCAAACATCTTATGGAGCTGTGCCTTAAATTAAAGTAAGACAGAGTCTTACTTCTCAAAAGTAGGAATCAAAACCTCATACTGAAAACAGTATTTTTCTTGACCAATAGATTTAAGAGGATAGAATTCTGGGATTTGGGCATGATGACCTTAGTAACCTTTGCATTAAACAGATGAGGAAACTGAGGCCCAGAAAATCTAAATCATTCACCTGAGGCCACACAGTTCATTCATGATAGAACTGGACTTAGACTTCCCATCTTCTGTGTCTCAGTTGGTTTTTCTTCAAACGGAACGAAGACTAATCCAGATAGCTCATGGATAACCCTTTTCCCCTCCGGCTCAACACCAGTGGTCATGCTCTGAAGGCAATTGTTGGTTGACTGCTATTTTATTTGGATGCACGAGCCCCGAGATTTGTTTTGAAATTGATTGGCCCTGACTGTTTCCTAGTATCACAAATAGGCAAAGGCTGAATTTATTCTGTTGTTATTCAAATTGCATGCTTTTCTAAAAGGCTTATTAGATGGAAAGTTTGGGAAACTAAATAGGTTGGATTTTTCAAAGAAGTTAAAAAAAATAAGAGAAAAAGAAAGAACATTTTCCAGATGACAAGAAATGTAATGATTATTAGGGGTTGACCCAAGGGGAACATTGAAAGCACCAAGAGAGAGCTTGTAGAGAGCCTGTATTTACCAGCAGTTCCAGTTAATCAATGCAATTAGATTTGTTTCAGAAAGCATTACTGACTGCTGACTATGCACAAGTCAGTGTGCTAGTGGGAGAATTGGATGGATATAAAAGAGCATAAGACAGGTCCTTGCCTCCAGGCATTAGGAGACTAATGGAGGAATGCAAAGACACTTGAGCAGTGTTCCCCGGAATCACGCTCCTGGCTGAAGAAGACATTTTCCCCCTAAGAAACTGACGGTCCTTTGGGCAAAGATATGTGAAGAGCTACATTCTCCTTAAATCAAGTTCTCCAATTTATCTATCATTTTTTCCTAACCTTTCTCGAATGTATTTATAACATCTGTTGGATTCTTTTGATAGAATAACACATTCCATGTGTTTCCCATGATACCTGTGAGATATTCCTTTAAATATATGTTGCCTTATCAAATAAATAGAGTTGCTTTTTGCTAGTCCCCAAACTAATTTCTCTAAGCTCCCATGAGTGGGAGGAAGGAAAGGAGCCATCAAAGAAAACCTATGGCCGCCTTGTTTTCTCCTTTGTAATTCTGTAGATATTTAGTAAATATTGGTAACATCCCTTCTAAGTATTCCCAATTGAAGAATCTTCCACCACTTTAATTATTTCAGTCCCCCTCTCCCTACTTCAGTCTAGCCTCCAATTCTCCTTCCCTCACCCCTGTCTTCTTGTTTCTTTTGCTCTGTTTTCTCTCTTTGTTTTCCAGGTTGCCTTGCTTAGCTCATTATGTCTTTTGCGGGTGGGAGAATGAAAACAATGCAAATTACCCCAGTTGGATTGCACCGTGCAATTTGAGAGTTGGATAAAGTGTCTATATTTTCAAAAAAGCAATCATTCTGATGATGTGCAAAGAATTTCATTGGCCTTTTTGGCCCTGGCTACACCTTGGGATGATGTCTTCAGGGAATAGCCTATAGAGTCCCCTGCATTCTTTTCTTACAACTAGCTGCTGTGGGGATGCCAGGTGGTTATGGATCTGCTGGGTGCCAAGTGTTTCTTTTTGTTGTCTTTGTTAGGCTTCCAGCATTCATGCAGAAATGCTTACGTATTTTGGTTTATTTTTCTTCCACTTCCCACACCTGTTGGTTGTCTGATTAGGTGTGCAAATAAATTGTCCAAATTTCTCCTTATGTGAATGGATTCTTTCCAAAACCCTCTAATAAGACTCCTAAATCCCAAGCTTACATTTTTTTGGAATCCCAGTCTATCAGAGTGGAAGTCACCTCAGTATCAAGTTTAGTGGTATCAATTATTTTTCTTTATAGATGGGGAAATCTTTTTGCAAACAAAATTTTAAAGCTTAAAGTGGAAGCTCCTTGCAGTAGCATTAGTTTATGCATCTGAATGGACTGAACCATATGTATTTGTGTGTGTGTGTGTGTGTGTGTGTGTATGAAAGACAGAAAGAGAGAGAGAGAGAGAGAGAGAGAGAGAGAGAGAGAGAGAGAGAGAGAGAGACTGACTTAGCCTTTCAGCCTACTGCTTGGCTCAATGAGGGCATACCCCAGAATAAATGTGAGATTGGAGAGGTGACTCTGCTTTTTCACACTTGGTTTGGGTTCCTTTGTACTATTCACACTTTGCATTTGGGTGATTTAGGGGCTTTTAAGAGTAATTTTGACTCTGCGATTTTCCTTCATAAGCCAATCCTAGGATCTTCAAGTATGGCTGCTTGGATTGAATTAGGGATGGGCACTCACATTATAATCCCATTCCCTACCTCTTTCCTCTTCTCCCTTGTACAGGTTCTAAGGAACATGGTTTGTAAGTCACTGAACTAGACTAATTCCATCTATGCGCAAAGAAACTTAGACTTAGAGATAGGTAGAGACTTGCTCCAAGTCACACAACTGGTTAGTAAGAGTTAGAAACTGAATTTCTCCTCCCCAAGGCCATTGATCTGAAAAGAGCACCTTGGCTTTCCCTTCCTTCTTTTGGTTTAAAATCTCCTCCAGCACCTTGTAAATATTTATTGTCCATGTCTGGAGCCGCTTCAGTTCCAGCTGAGAGCAGATTTCCTATGGATCTGTTGCCAAAGGTCTCCTCTTAAACCCTACCCACTTACTTGTGTCTAAAACATCACTCCCACCTCTACTTTCCCATCACTTCACTCATGGAAGCTTAGATCGTTCTTTGCCAACCACATACCTGGTCCCTGCTCACAACATGGGCAATGATTCTAGAACCTTGAACACTGAAGTCCATCTAGGGTCCTGGCTTTCATTCACTGTCACTAACAACCACTAGATTTGGGGCAGTATTTGCAACGGGCCTGGCACTGTGTTAGGCACATTACAAAAATTATATTAGTTGACTCTTCTGACAACCATGGAGGTAGTTGCTGTTTTCCATTTTCCGGATGAGGAAATGAGGCTGAGAGAGGCCACACAGAAGGCGGCAGAGCTGGAATCTGAGCCCTGGTTTGTGTGACTCCAAAGCCTGTATTTTAGACACCCAGGCTCTCTGGACTCTCCGTCATTTGGAGCCAGGACATCCTCACATGATCAGCATCCACATGCATGGTTTAAGTAACTATCATAATTAGGGGAAGATGTAGAGTGGGCTGCTGCTTTATGAAGCAGCCTAAAATGATGTTAACCCCATTTCCTAAAGCAAAGGCTATGGATGAACTTGTGCATCTCATTCTGAAATTACTAGGGCAAGCAGGCAGTTTGGAGGCTGGAGGTAAGTTTAGGGAAAACAAGGAAATAATACTTCTCCTAGCACTTAATAAAGTTATGGAACTCATTACCGTGAGAGGCTGTACCGACAGGAAATGTAAATGGATTAAAAAAGAGTTTGGACAAATTTATGAATGACAGAGTCATAAAAGGCTTCTAACAGAAGCTGGAATATACAAGGTATGACTATAAAGCAATGAAAATTTTTAAACAAACACCAGAACTTGTATATCCAAATAAATATATACTTTTCCTGCAAAGTAGTTGCCTGGGGAGAATGCTTGCTTATGTTAATATTGCTTGCTTGCTGAAAATATTTTTGGAACCCATAGAAATTTAGAGGTTGAAGTCTATCCCCCTGCTTTTACAGATGAGGAAACTAAAACCTACAGTCATTAAATAATAACTCCCTCACAGTTCTGGGGTTAGAATCCTGGTAGCCTGACTTCTGGTTTATTGCTCTTTTTACTGCCGCATGCTGTCTCCTGCTATGGATTTCATCAGTGTCTGTGACGAATTCTTTAGGATACCCAAATGGTGGTAAATATTTATTTTTTATGAATGGGTTTCTGGAACAGCCAAAACTGATTTAGATTTAAGGTTGATGATTAAGATGTGTGTTCAAGCTAAATATTTATATTATTTGTCCAAAACCTGAAAGCCCCCTTTTTTTTTCTTTAGCAAGAGACAGTAAAAGGATGTTTCTTTTGTTATCTGTAAGCTGGCCACCTTCAGCTGGCCCTGAGGAATGTAGCACCTACCTTCACTTTTAAATCACTGTTCATAATCCGTGTCTTTGAGCTGGGGTCCTGTGGTTTCTTCTTTTCCACTGGAGGTGATGAGACACAGCCAAGAGAAATTGCTGTCCCAAGGTTAAAAGGAAGTAAGGGGAGAAGCCGCAAGAGGGGCAAGAGGACATGGCTTTTGAGCTCTCAGAGCTTCTGGAAGGGATGTTGCAGGTATGCCACAGTCCTACTTCCAACAGATCAACGATATTTTGAATACTGGAAAAGGAGAGAAGAGACTTGACAAAGCAGGGTTAAAACCTGGGCATAGACCACTAATGTCAAGGAAAAGACAGAAAGAGAGTTGCATTTGCAGCTCTCAGATGGAAAAATGGAGAGACAGCTGCGATCTTCCCAGAGGCAGCAAATGTGGGTACCAGGGAAGGATCTTGTCAAGATCCAAACAAAGACGGAGGTCACTGGAGCTCATTGGTTTGTGTTCATTCATTCCTGCCACTGGATTCACTTTGATCCCCAAATATCCTTTTCACTTGGATTTCTAAGAAATATAAGGAGGGAAGAGAGTGATGGAAGGAGGGGGTGGTCATAAAGAAATCCCAAAGTCCATAAAGCATGTTAGATGACTTTTGCTTAGGCTTGGACACTTTGCTGCCCCAAATGGATTTACAGCCCTGAACCAAAGCTAACCAAGACCAGACAAACATGTCATGGAAAGTAACATGTTGATATGTGTTGATGTCTCCGCCAAAATTTATAACACCACCCAGAAAAAAACTTGTGGTGCATGGCCATGCATCCAGGTGGATGGCATGTTTCTGGGGAATTCTGGCAGGAGATATCACAGAGAGATGAAGGCCAGCAAGGAAAACTGGGAACAGTGGCTCTTGGTCCTATGCCTGAGGCTGTGAACAAAAATTCACCTTTGTTTTGGGATGCTTGAGGCAGACGTAACAGAAAACTCGGCTTTGGTAGAAATGGAAAAGAATGGTTGTCAGATATGATGGAATCTTTGGAGGAGAATAATAGGGAAAGAAAGGGTACGTATCTCTACTTGTTTATGCACGCACAAACACACACTCTGAAAACACTCATGCAGGTATCCACAGCGCACATTTCGGGGGCGGGGGGGCTTGGCCAACTCTGCAGTGTGGCAAAGGCTGTGCAGTCCTTGTGCATACACAGCCCGCTACACGTGTGCACGCACGCACACAATTTACCGCACACAACAGAATTATTATATATCCTTTTTGGCTGAGAAAAGGGGCGAGGGAACGGAGCCTTAGCTTCGGGTGTGAAGTTGCTAATGGTAGGAAACTGCTTATTCTGAAAACGTCTACAATTCCACTTAATCCCTCCTTGGCTCCAACCCAACCTCACAGAGCCCGGTAGATTTTGCAGAGATACAGAAGTTAAAAAAGGACCCCAGAATGCTATTTTGAAGAAAGCCCTCATTGCTTGGGGTCCCTGTGGGGTTTCTGGAATGAGAGGGCGGCAGCCCCCTCAGCCTTGTGGAGGGGCTGCCAGGCCGGGTTGCGACCTAGAATAGCACCCTCCTTTTTGGGCACAAGTTTTGAGGGGCTTGACTTGCTCTGAATTGTGGTGCAGGTGTAGATAGGGCTGTTGGATGCTCCTTGTCATTACTTAGGATTGGGGCAGCTTTCTGGCTTAAAAACAATTTTTTAAAAAAAATTTTTTGTCTATCTCTGTCTTGCTGATCACCAGACTGCTGCACAGACACTTCTTCTTTTTCCTTGGCAGACGTGTCTCTCGATCCATGGTGGCCAAGGCCCACAGCCTGTGTCAGAGTTAGACCACAGTGGACCCAAAAGTGCTCTGAGTCCAGCCAGCCCATTTCCCCATCTTCATCCAAACCCCCGGTTCTGACTCCTTGTTTCTCAGCCTGGGCTGTAATAAGCCTCTTTGAAAGGTGGTAAATGTTATTTCTCTTAAGAAAACTCATACACTTTCAAATTAAGGTACATGGCTCAAAATGAAAAAAAAAAAAATCTTAACAGACACTAAGACATGAGGGACAACCAATGCTTGTCAGACTTGCAGGGGCAGAGAAAACACTAGAATCATTTGATCCGTGAGTAACTGTCGGGCCAGGGCAAGGTGATACCTACTGGTTCTGCCCAGTCTCCTATGTGTTCATCAAACGGGTGATGACTAACCATGGAAGCTGGTTGTCCCTTCGCAAACGTAAACAAAATCCTTGCCACTACCAGTACCTGTTATCGTTTTTAAAAAGTTGAACAGAGAGAGTCGATTCCGGCTCCTTGTGGCTCTTTTCTTGAGTTTAGATGGAAGGAACTCTTGCTTTGTGTGTTCAGGTTCCAAATGAAAATGTCATCAATCAAGAGCAATGAAAAAATAAATAAATAAATAAAGGGCTTTAGCGGGACTCTAAGTGTGACAAGCCCTTGTGAAGAATCTGTGGCATGAGGATGTCCTCCAAGTCCAGTTCAGGCCCTACCCTGGGACTCCTCTCAACGGGTCTCCTCACTGCCCGCATCTCAATAGCGTGTCCCCTCCCTAAACAACGGACTGTGCCCACCTGATTTAAATAATTTAAAAGGAAATGGAAAATAGGAACTGGTTCCATGGATCCATTTACCTGATCCTTGCGTAATGCTAAAGAAGGCAACATCTGGCCAATTTTAAATCCATGTGGGTTTGAGAAAAATGGCACCTGTCAGAAAAGAAAGCTTTTTTCTTTAAGCGTCTGCTCTGACTTCACCTTTTTCTTTAATAAGAACCATTTTTTCTGCCCCAGCCATTCTTCAGACCAATCCCACACAGTAAGCTATTGGGATATGAACAGGGAAATTAAGGCAGGAGGTATTAAGGGACTTGTCCAGGCTGATTCATGATCCTGGACACTCAAAGATCAAGTGCTGGCATAGGAGAGGGTTAGGGGATGGGCAAGTGGATGGATTCTAGGCGGTGCAGCTCGGCCCCAAGTCTCGCAGGGACGGTGAGGCAGTGCGGTGCAGTGGTGACACTGGCACTCGGGTGACTGGCACTCGCGTGGCCTTGGAGCTGTGCACACTCCAGCTGTGAGCACACGGGCCACGTGTTTAGTCTCTCTGGAGCTCAGTCCCTTCATCTGTAAAATGGGGAGAACAGTGGATAATGGGACAATTTGCCTGGGTATTTTGGCAGAGATTTTTGGCATTCACACTAAGTTTTACTACGCTAAAAGAAAACCATCAAAATGTCAATTTCAAATATAGGTGTGTATATGTGTGATGTTTGTATACATTTGAATGAGCAGGGAGGAACAACCAGGCTATTAATGTTAATGATCACAGGGAGTGTCGGGGGGGGGGGGCAGTTATTGACTTTTGCTTCACTTATCATTATATTGTTTAATGTGTTACAAGAAGGCATGTATTACTTTTGTTTTTAAAGGGACCTAATCAATAAAAATTGAAATCCATTTTAAAACCGTCAGCTTTAAAAAGTTAGCAAATAACTTCTGAGGAGGACATCTCTGCCCATCCACGAGCCTCCTCTGAGCGGGGAGAGAGGGCTTGAGCGTGGAATCAGAGGATGGCTGGGGTCAGAGATGGGGTGAGTTCAGGGACTGGCTGAGTGTTGCGGATCAAAAGGAACATTTGATTATATGACTTCTGAGCTTTACTTATCCGGAGGGCTCTCTTTAAAATGCCATGTTTTGGGGATGATAGATTCCATAGGTTTTTAGAGGCAATTTAAATGAGATAATGTCTGTACAGAGCCCAGCACAATGCAAGGAAGAGTCAGTACTCGCACCCCTCACCTGCCCCTTCCTCTTCCACCCTTCTATTTTCCCTCACTGTCTCTGGCTAGTTTCAGAGCCCACATGCTTTTTTAAAAATGTTTTTTGTTTGTTTGTTTGTTTATTGAGACAAGGTTTTGTTCTGTGGCTAGGGCTAGAGTGCAGTGGCATCAGCCTAGCTCACTGCAACCTTGAACTCCTGGGCTCAAGCGATCCTCCTGCCTCAGCCTCCTGAGTAGGTGGGACTACAGGTGTGTGCTACCACAACTGGCTAATTTTTCTATTTTATTTTTTTGTAGAGAAGGGATTTCACTCTTCAACGGAGCCCTGTCGTGACACAGAGGGGCTGGCTCTAAGTATCTTGGTGTCTGCAGGGCACACAGCCGGAGTCCTCAGTCAATTAAAAGATTGTGTTTGTTGAGTCTCCTCCCTTCATCTCAAGGACTCTCTTCTCAAGGATCTTTTGGGTCTATTGATTCTGCCCCATTCTGGGTCATCAGCTAATCATTCAGTTGTCCCAAGCTAAACCCAAGGACAGCATGAGACATTGTCCTGGAATCCAGGAGTCCAGAATGGAGCTGAGCTGGGTTCACAAGGACAAGAGGGCAAACAGTAAGGGCTTAAGTACTGCATTGGATGGGAGGGGCTGGGAAAACAGGGAGGAGGCCAAGTTGGCCAAGAACCCCAGGTAGGCCTTGCGTGTCTGGACTGCCACTGATCTCAGAACCACACTGCTCTGGAAACTTTGGATTAGGGTGTTGGGAGAAGTTCACATCCTGGGATTATTTTAATGTGTTAATTGTTTGATTACCCAGCAATAGCAGGGATTTTATTCCTCTCCACAGAGTACTTTCTTTTGATTCCACACTCCTGTTGGGGAAGAGATGTTTGAAAAAGACATATAAAAAAGATGTTTTTTTTTTAAGTGGCAAAACTTCTCAAAATTACACTGCATGAGGAGGTCAACGTGGGGTGGTGGGGTTTGGAGATGCCCCTTTTCTGAGCCATCCTAGGAACCTAAGGCCCCTTTAGTAATGAAGGATCTTGGAGCACCCCCTGTAGATGAAGCTGGGCCATGGGGCAGGCAGGGGGCAAACACCATCCCAGAGACTGAATCCTGGGTTGCAGAGGAGAGTGACATCCACCCTCTACTCTTCACGCTGACATAGACCATCATTTGACTTTTTTTTCTTATCAAGTAATTTCGGTCACCTTTGTAAAGTTTTCCGGCAGTGAAAGAAAAGACAGAGAGTAGGGCCAAACAACGTGGCTTTATTGATCACTCCCGGGCAAGGTTCGCGGGTCCCAAGAGAAGGGGGTGCAGGCCTTTATACTGTTTGGGGCTGGCTAGGGACTTTTGGCGGGAAGAACTGGGGATTTTCCACTGTGACCTTCGGCAGTTATTGAGAAATAGGAGAGGCTGGAGGTATTTTCGGAATCCAGGAACCGAAAACTTTCTTATCTGGGTGGACATCCAGGTGTTGTTGTTTTCAGTGGGGCCGGCAGTTGTCCTTGGCGGGTCTGGTGTCGTGAGTCATTTCTTTTTGATCTAGGGAGGGGAGGGGAGGGGGGCCCTCCACCAGTCTCACAGCCTTCTTACACTAAAAAGTATACTTCTCCTGCATCATCCTGAAGGCCTACTGTGGATTCCGCAAGACGAAGGTGCCTTTTTATAATTTTTATTTTTTTAACTTCCTAGCCCGTTTTCCTGGTTGCTTGCGATGGAGTCCGCCTCCAGTTAGCGAGCCGGGGAAAAATCTCCGAAAAGAAGGCAGAGGCTGCCTGGGCTGCCGTGAGGTGCTGGACCCCAGAGGCCCACCTTGGCCTGAGCCCCCTCTCCTGGCGATGGGCCGGGTCCCAGGCCCCCAATGTTTGCAGCCACAGTACACATGTGACATTTCTGCCAACACACACAATTATACCATCCCTTAATTAGAAACCCTCTCTTTATACCAGGGAAAGCCTCAGCTGCTTGTCAACAAAAACATATTTGTACCGTGGCCTTAAACACACACACACACACAAATTGCCAATTATTCCGCATTCATAGACTCTGGCAAGACACTGGGAGAGCTGTTTGCTTTCCCTTAGGCCAAATTAAGACTTGCCTTTCATGGCAACTTATTTGCCGGAGTAATTTTCCACCTCATTTAATTAGGCTAATTGATTCAGCAGCCCTGTCAAGGGACAAGGCCGTGCTGGGTGCTTGGGGCAAATTGCTGTCGACTGGCTTTGAGCAAAGGCCTGATTAGTTTTCCTGTTTTCAAATCCAGATTGGCATTTTTTTTTTTTTTTTACCTAATGTGTCTGACTTTGCGGCACATGGGTAAGGACGTGTGGAGAACCACTAATTTATTAAGTGCTTTGAAAAGAGCTGGGTGCTGAGTCCAGGCGGGGGTAATTCTAACCAGGGAACAATTAACCTGCTGAAGCCTGACGGTGAATCAAAATAACTGGATCCGGGGAAACAGTGAATTAAGTAGATGTCAGTGCGACTAAAGTATTGTCCTTCTCTTCAACTGTTAGTTGGGATGTCTCAGGAGGCCACGTTCTAGCGTAGCCAGTTGGTGAATTGTTATGAATGGCTTTTAGGAAAAATAAGAGGTCGTTACTTAGATCTTGCTGGGAATTGCAAATGGACCTCTACCTTCTTTTCTTGCCCCTTTTTGGATATATGTGTGTTTCATGGGATGTTAGGGGTAGAAGGAATGGCCACACAACAAAAAGTAAACACTTGGGAGCTGATGTTCACCGAGGGTGCACCATGGTAGGGTGTTATCTTTGACTCTTCTCATGTATTAATGCATTTAATCCTCATTACAACTGAATGCCCCAGTCACCCTACACAGGCGAGAAAACTTAGGCATGAGAGGTGGAGGGACTGGCCCAAAGTCACACAGTGGAGGAGCATGGAGTTAGGACTCAAACTTTCTATTCTTAACCGACACTCTAGGAAAGGCTTCTGATGCAAAAAAAACAACGTCACATTTATAGGACATGAGAGAGGGAACATTTTGAGGGAGGGCCATGTGTTCTACTCCTGCATTGATATATAATCTTCCTCCTGTTAAATTAGTGAGGAAAATGGGACTGTGTGTCAACGTTGGTCTAAAATGGGGATTGGCAAGTTTTTCTGTAAAGGGTCAGCTAGTAAATATCTTAGGCTTTGTGGGCCGCATATGGTCTCTGGCGCGACTGTTCAACTCTGCTTTGCAGCACAAAAGCAGCTACAGACAGTATGGACCCAAGTGGGCATGGCTGTGTTTCAATAAATCTTTATTTACAAAATCAGGTGGCCAGCCAGATTTGGCCCACAGGCCAACGTTTGCCAACCTGTGGTCTAAAACAAATGATATTGGTATGGGCTGAAGCCATCACAAAAAACATTCTGAAATCTTAAATCCAAACCTATAATCCATTTACTATATTTTCCTTATACTCTAAATGCATTCATGTTTTCGGGCCCAGGCTAACTGATTTCTTGAGGTTCGTTCTCTTTCTCTCTGTTTTCTTACAGGTGACAATTTAGTGAGTGGTGGCATAAGCTCGAATTTGCCATTTTCCCAACCTAAAAGCAAGGGTGGCCAGGCCACCCAGGGCAATGGTGAATGGTGGGTGAGAAACAGAGCCCCTCTCCAATAAACAACCTGGACTGTTTATTGGATTTTGGAGGCAACAAGGCCTCAGGGAAATTCCAGGAGCCTGAGATTGGCACAGACACGTAGTAGGGTGTACCCTGCTGCCACTGACCAATGGCAAATGTGCCCTTACTCCATACGCCATCAAGAACACCTCTGTAATAATATTCCTGTCCTCATTAAGTTTGAGTTTGCAAGGAGACTCTTCAAAGCCAAGTTAAATACTCTGAGTCTTTATGTCTGAGATTCAGGCAGCTGCCACCCAGAGAGGGAAATGCCTGGCATTAGAGCTTCTCCCGCAGAACAAGACCAGGGGAGATTACTTTCCAGAGAAATTGGCATAACTCAGCCAATACTGTAATTAAACTAATATAGTCTTATAAGGAAAAAAAAAAAAGACAAAGCAACTTGAACATTCATAAGTATAAGACTCAACAGGAAAACACAATATATATGGCAATTTAAAGAAATTTAAGAACATAGTTTTAAAATGTGAAGAGAGATGGGGGGAGAAGGTAACAATTTTTCTTTATATGCTTTTTTCTATTTCTCTTATTATACAAATCATATTTTTTGGAAGATAATCAGCAAATGGAAACTCCTTTAAAACGTAATAATAAAACAAAGGTCCCACCCTCTGCTGTGACTCAAATGTGTTCCCCAAAGTTTCATGTGTTAGAAACTAAATCCCCAACAGAACAGCGTTGAGAAGTGGCACACTTAAGAGGCGATGAGGTCAAGGATGGATTCATGCCATTATTATGGGAGTGGGTTGGTCATCAGGGCAGTGGGTTCTGATGAAAAGCATGTGCTTGGCTCCCGTCCTTCTCTCCCTCTGGTGTGCTCTTCCGCCCTCTACCTTTCTGCCATGGGATGGTGCAGCAAGAAGGCCCTCGCCAGATTCAGTGCCTCGATCTTGAACTTCCAAGCCTCCAAAATATGAGCCAAATAAATTTCTGTTCATTATAAATTACTCAGTCTCACATATTTTGTTATAGCAGCAGAAAATGGACTAAGACACTCTCTAAAATAAAGAAGAAAAATCTTTCATAGAGTTGTTAGTCATTTGTATTATTATCTCCAGAATCAGAGATGACTTCGAGAACAGAGCTCTAGGCTACACTGGCCATATGAAAAACAACATAGGAAGGGGAAGGTGGCCAGCCCAGCCTCATGGAGTGCCTCTGCTGTTCCAAAGATGTTGTTCTTAGAGACAGCATCAGGCAGGTGTGTGGAAAATGGCTACAGATGTCTGAGAAAGGCCCAGCTTGGGAGAGGATCTGGGGGTCCCAGAGAAGGAGGGCAAGTGGGGACTGGAGGGCCTTCATAGGCACTGTGAGTACAATGTATCTGGCACGCCGAAGAGATGAAATTCAGAGGTTGTTCTTTGCTCTTTGCAGACTGTAAACTTGCTCCTGTATTTAGGGTTCTTCTTTTTTTTTACTGTCTTATTTCCTCTCTTCTGTATCCCTTCTTCCTGCCACCCAACTGTCCACTACTTTCCTGCTCTGTTTTACCCTGCAGCCAAGGGTGTTCAGCATGAGGGATGTTGCTAGAGATTTCTGCTTAAGCTCCTGGCAAAGTCTTGCTGACATAACCCTGTGGATAAGGTTCTGGGTAGAAACTTGAGAATCACCAACATTGTAAATAGAAGACTCTCATTAGAAATAAAATATGTTGTGATTGATCAGCTTTGTTGCAGATGTCTTTTTAGGCCAAATTATAAGAACACTGCCATAAGATTCAAAATTCTCAATGCATTATGTAGACGACTTGCTTAACAAGGCCATAAGAGTGTCTCTAAGACATGGCAATTTAAATGTTTTTCTTTTGTTAGGAAAATAGCTTCTAAGGTCACATGTGAAATTAACTACATATTTTTCAACAAGATCTTGGAACTTGTTAAATTCTCATTTATTCAACTGGTATTTATTGAGTACCTCCTATCTGAGAGACACTCTGTCAGATTCTAAGATATAAAGGTGGACATGACACAGTTCCTGCCCTCAGGGAGATTCTTGACCAATTTGTGTTTCACCATAGCACACATGCATCTGGAGTAGCTACTCTTCCTCTTCGACGCTCCTCTGGGTAGGGTGAACATGCATCCTGGTTTACTCAAGCAAGTCCCAGTTTTTGCCTGTTTTCCCTGGGGAATGCCTTTTCAATCTCCCAAATGCCTCAGTTTGATTGATAGCATGATACAGACACCCTAACCACAGGCCCTGATGAATGCATAGGCATAAGAAGACATGTTTTTATCAGGTGAACTGCATCGTTGTCCACATTTGGTGGAACCAGGAGTGAACCTCTGTCCAAAGCACAGCCAATCTGATTCCCCCTCTTGAAAATTTAGACTGAGGTCCAAAAGTTGAGCCAAGCAGAGATGAACTTTTGAGTTGAGGTGGTGGTCAGATCGGTGGCTGTATTATAACAACCTAGAGGCATATTTGCAAGCTGTCATTATGGGGCGAAAGCAACCAAAGGCCTTGGAAAGAAGATCCGGAGAAGGATATTGTCTTCTTGTCAATAGTGGGTCAGACACCACCACTGAGCTTGCTGAGAAGCTTCTTCTAGTAGCTATCAGAGGGCATGTGGGTGTGGGATGAGACTGCTTATCTGAGAGAGTGCCACGAGTGCCCCATACCATTCTGCCTTTCTCTTCCCTGGGGGCTTCTGCTCTTTCTGAAGTCAAAGGATGGGGACCTCAAGATAATCACTCATACATTTTTATGTAGACACTTGAAAGTAAGTCCAACCAGAGAAGTTGTATGCTTTATTCCCTGATTGTGACATGCAGTCACTAGGCTTGAGAAACCCATACCTGGGCTAGCAGGAGAGAGATGGCGTGGTTCGCCAACAGTCAGAGACAAGGATGGTCCCTCTATTGTTCCTAGTTCCTGAGAGGAAAATAGACCCTGTGCATGTCATGGGACCCAGATTTTGGATTAGAAAGGGTAACTGGGACTTGAGTTCATAGTAATTTGGGACAAGAGCAAATGGCTCTTCCATGGCAAATGGAATCTATTGGCTGGAGGACAGGTGAAAGATGTGACATAGTCTCAGGAGACCACCCATGCCTAGGGGAGATCCTTTAAACTGAGCCCCTTGTCAGCAAGGCTGTGGGAACCACCACATGGCCATATTGAGTGCATAGATGATGAACCAAGTCAGCAGTTACAACCAACCCAGGTGAAGTCTGGAAACATCTGAAAGCTCACGGTGAGCACTCATATGAAAAGATATGTACCTTCCAGCCCTCACTCTCCATCCCAACGCAAGGATAGGGAAGAGGCAGGGAGAAGTGTCTCTCTGTCCACCCTGGCCAAGCCAGTGGAACTCCATGAGTAGCCCTCCCTGAGGTCGAGAAGGGGAAAGGAGAAATGCTTCCCATTGAGGATGGAATTGGAGATTTAAAATCGACTCTTACAGAACTGAAACAAGACTGCTTTGATAATTACTGGTGACAGGAAAGGCACGCTGTCATCTCAGGTGTTGGTAAGAGTATCCTTGCCCAGGGGAAAAGAACAGTTTGACAGAGCCCAGTTGGTAGCAGATATTTGATGAAAGACATGGTTTTACATTTATCTTTCAGTGAGTTGAGACTCCTTATTAAATCAGTTTGTGGAGAGAATGAGAGGGGCTCCCTTAGGCTCAGCAACTGTCCTTCCTGCAAATCTTAGACCCCAGCACACTCAGTTGCAAACACAAAGCTTCAGTTTCCCTGCCACCTGACACCATGGTTACTGTTGCCCATGGCCAGTGGAAATGAATTGAAGAATCCTATAAGATGAGTAAAATCAGATGCACAACTTTATTAAAATATTGCAGTTGCCACACCCAGTAAGTGTGTCATGGTTCAGGTACCAAAAGTCTGTTAGACTCTGAACCCAAGGCATAATACCAGGCTTTTTACAATGTCTTAAATTGAGCTGGTCCATGTAAGTACAGCACCTGAGCCCATCCATCAACTATTGCAGCAAATGGCTCCATACAGCTTTTATTGTAATGGTATAGGACCATTGGAGAGGTTGCATGGTTGAGGCATTTAGGCAGTTGCATTTGTGCAGGAGGCACACGGCACTGGCCAAACTCTTTCCCTGGAACCTACTCAGGAGGGAACTTACGCTCCCAGCAGACACTGAGGACGAGAAGGCAGCTGCCCGATTATGACTTCCCAGGCCTTTCAAGACTTCTTGAAACTGGCTTTCCCGACATGCCCTTGATTGAAATAAATCCCTCTTTACTTGATTCTGGACTAGTGCACGTAGTATGATGGCTATGTCAGGCTGAGGAGAGGAGGAGTGAGGAGATGTGTCCACCGTGCCAAGCTTGCCGTCTGCAGGGCCCAGTGAGGAGCCAGCCTTCAGTCGGCCAAAATTCCTACCTGAGAACACATGGCTGGTTAATTCTGGCTGTCTATGCCTATAACACGCACAGCAGGAAGGAAGCATGTATCGAGCTGCTGTTGGAATGTAGCACAGAAACATCACATTAGCTAACTTTGCCTCACTACTAGTTGCACCCAGATAAAGGAGGATTATTGTCGTTGCAATTCTGAAGAGAGGACTCAGGAGCAACCTTAGAGGACAATTTATAACATTCCTTTTTTTCTGCTCTTGTGAAGAATTTAGACACTCATTCACCTAGGATATGCATTCTCTCCAGGAGCAATGTTGCTTGCAAGGAAGCAAAAATGGGTGGAGGAAGGAATTAATTAGCTGCTGCTCTGGTTTGTGGCTCTGCAAAGCACAACTTTATTCAACAACATAAACAGATCCACAGCACCAACTGTGGGATGCAAATCGCATGGAGGTGAGGGGGACACGCAGGAAATGAATATCTGAAAAGGCTCCTTAGGGGGAGATATAATGACAAAAGTTTGAGAAACACTAATCTAGGGGAGAAAAATTGACAGAAAATGGAGTCCTTTCAGTTTAAAAAATGCTGGAGAATGTCCGCTTTCTTAGCATAGATAAATTCCTCTCTGGATGGCTCGTGGGAGACAATCAGATTTCTAGATGGCCTTTGCTTCTGGATGGAGATTTGCCTCTGTTTTCTGGCTTCTCTGGAGGTCTTAGACCCAGAGAAAGATCCCCTGCATAACAAGTCTTGCCTGTTTTTGTTTCCAGGGTGCTTAAATGTTATATAGGCTTCAGGCTAGAAGGAATGGTTTCCAAGTTTCATCTCTCACGGACCCATTATCCTAGCCTGTTAGCAATGTTCCCAGACTATGGGTATTTTTATGACTTAGCACTAAGTAAATGTGGCAAAGTCTGGGATTTGTTGAAGAAAATTTATTCCACACAAATAAAAATTCTCAGAATGTGGCAAGGCAAATTCAACCAAAACGTGAGTGTTTCTGTGCATGAGTACTACATTCCAACGATAGCTCGATACATTCTCCCTTCCTGCTTTGCATGTTTGTAGGCATAGGTGGGCAGAATTAACCAGCCACATTGTTCTCAAGTAGGAATTTTGGCCAACCAAAGGGATGGATCCTTGCTGGGCCCTGCAGGCAGCAAGTTTGGCATGGTGGACACATCTCACTTCTTCTCTCCTTGGCCTGATATATCCATTGTACTATCTTCTTTGGAACACTGGCTGCCCCATGAAACACACCAGCACCACAGCCCAGTGTTCTTTGCCTGGATCAGTGTCTGCTGCAGCCAGTCTTGGCAACCTCTCTAGCCAATGAAGAAGTGTGATGAGGTCAGAGAAAGGTTGGCTTAGGTGAGGCTCAGAGATACCACACCAGTTTGCATTAATAATCCTCAATTTTTGTACTTTCCAGGGATGCAAAGCTATTTCAATATTTGAAAATCAATGTAATTCACTATTTTAAAAAGTTAAAGAAAAAAAATCACATGATCATATCAATTGACCCAGAAAACACTTTTGATGAGATTCAGTACCCATTCATGAAAAAAACTCTCAGAAAATAGGAATAGAGGCAGCTTTGCCAACTTAATAAAGATTACCTACAAAACACCTACAACTGTCATTATATCTAAAAGTGAAAGACTGAATGCTTTCCCGAATGATTAAGAACAAGGCAAGAATGTCTACTCTCGTACCTCTTATTCGACATGGTGCTGAATGTTCTAGTCAGTGCAATAAGGCAAGAAAACAAAATTAAAGGAATGCAAATTGGAACGCAAAGAATAAAACTGTCCCTATTTGCAGATGATTGCTTATGTAGAAAATCCCAAGTAACATACAAAAAAACTCCTAGAAATAATAAGTGACTTTAGCAAGATTGTAGAATATAAGATAAACATACAAAATCAATTGTATTTCTATATACTAGTGAAGAGCACATAAAAACCAAAATTAAAAATACAATGCTATTTACAATCACTCAAACTAGATGAAATACTTAGATGGAAACCTAACAAAATATGTTCAGGATTTTGTATACTGAAAACTATAAAGTGTTAATGAGAGAAATTAACGACAATGTAAACAAATGAAAAAACATACTGCGTTTATGCATCGGAAGAAAACATAGTAAACATGTCAATTCTCCCTAAATTGATATAGGGAGTGTGGGTTTAACTCAATTCTATCAAAATCCAAACAAATTATTTTTTGTAGATATAGACAAGATTATTCTAAAATTTATATGGAAAGGCAAGAAAACTAGAATAACAAATGATTTTGAAAAATAAGAAAAATGGGGAAGAATCAGTCTACCTGTTTTAAAGACTTATATGCTACAGTAATCCAGACCCTGTGGTATTATTGGTTGTATGATAGGCACATACATCAATGGAACATAATGGAGAACCCAGAAATAGACCCACACAAATATGTTTACCTGATTTTTGGCAAAGTTGCAAAAGCAATTCACTAGAGGAATGGTAGCCTTTTCAATAAATGGGGCTGGAGCAATTGGACATCCATAGTACTATCCCCTCAACAGAAAAGAATCTTGATCTAAACCTCACACCTCACACAAAAATTAAGTCAAAAAATTAAAATAAAATATTCAATTATAAAACTTTCAGGAAAAATATAGAAGCAAATCTTCAGAATTTAGGGCTAGGCAAATAATTTTCAGACTTGATAGCAAAAGCACAATTCATCAAAGGAAAAAATGATAAATTTGACTTCATTAAAATTCAAAACTTTCGTTCTGCAAAAGACCCTGATAAAAGAATGAAAAGAGAAGCTATAGATAGGGAGAAAATATTTGATAAAGGCAGCATATCTGGAACATATAAAGAGCTCCCCAAACTCAATAGTAAAAAACCAAAGATTCCAATTAAAACATGGGCAAAAGACATGAAGAGATATTTCGTCAATGAAGATATACAAATGACAAATAAGCGCATGAAAAATTTGCTCAACCATCATTATCCTTTAGGAAAATACACGATAAAACCACAAATAGATATTACTAAACATCTATCAAAATGGCTAAAAGAAAAATAATGATATAATGAAATGCTGGAGAGGACATGGAGAAAGTGAATTACTGATGCATTGATAGTAGAAGTGTAAAATTATGCAGCCACAAGAGTTTGGTAGTTTCTTAAAAACCCAGCCATGCAACTACCATAGCATTCATTCATCAATTATACTGTGCTTCCCTGAAAATAAGACAGGGTCTTATATTTATTTTTCCTCAAGAAGACACCCTAGGGCTTATTTTCAAGGGATGTGTTATTTTTTTTTAAGTACAGTACAACAATCTACATTTATTCAAATATAGTTAAGTCATCTTCTTCTGGAACATCATCATAACTCTCCAAACCCCGAATTCCATCCTGAATTTCTTGTGACTCTATTTCCTTTAGAACCATTGGCCCCAATGTCTCATGATGAGCAATAGAGCTTTCATGGGGCAGATGAGAAGGGCTGCTCGTCTTCTTTCCCGCTCCGTGACGAAATGCATGGGTTGTGCAGATATGCTGTGTAGCCACGCCCATCACTAGGTCTTATTTTCAGGTTAGGGCTTATATTACACAAATGCTTAGAAATTCTGCTAGGGCTTATTTTATGGGCAGGTCTTATTTTCGAGGAAACACGGTACTCTTGGGCATTTATCCTAGAAAAAGAAAAACTTATGTTCACGTCAAAATTTACACACAAATATTTATAGCAGCTTTATTCAAAATAGCCCCAAACTGGGAACAACCTCAACATCTTTCAATGGATGAATAGTTAAAAAAAAAACTATTGTTAGGTGGAATATACCCACACCGTGGAAGATTACACAGCGACAAACTATCAATCCCACGCAACGACTTGAATGGATTTCCAGAAAGCTATGCTGAGTAAAAAAAAAATCCAGTTCCAAAAGGTTACATGCTCTATGATTCCATTTGTGTAGCATTCTCAAAATGACAAAATTATAGAAATCGAGAAAAAGGTCGTAGTTGCCAACATTAAGGAGGCGGTGGGGGTGGGAGGAAAATGACTGTGGCCATAAAAAGGCAACATGAGGGATCTTGTGGTGATGAAAATTTTCCACATTTTTTTTTCCAAAGTATTACGGGAGCACAAATGTTTTCGGTTACATGGATCACTGTTGTAATGCTTGAGTCAGGGTTAAAAGCGTGCCTGTCACCCAGATAGTGTTCATCGGAACTAAGTGATGAGCACATATGTGCACAGAGGGAAGTAAAACTCGATGGAAATCAAGCAGGGGGAAGGAGGGAGGAAGGGATGGGTGAAACCTACCCAACGGGCACTATGTTCCACATCTTAAATGTGTGAATGCCAATATCCTAGGTGTGATATTAGACTATAGTTTTTCAAGTTGTTACCACTGGGAGAAACTGAGTAAAAAATACAAGGAATCTCTCTATATTATTTCTTACAACTGCCTGCGAACCTAGAATTACCTCAAAATAAAATGCTTAATTCAAAAAGGGGAATATTTGGTGAAAAGTTTAAGTGTTTCATCTGTCATTGTCTCTCAGTCATTCAAATCCTCTATCCAGGGGCAATTTTCCTATTTATCTGTTCAGATTATTCTATGAATATATTAATACAAGCTCAAATTAGAATACATATGCTATTTCACTATAGTTTCATTTTGCATTAATCTTATTATGAGTTGAACATCTTTGCATATAAGGGTGATCAGATTCTTTTTCCTGTGAACTGTTCTTATCTTTCACTTATTTTTCTGTTTGAGTCAAGTCATTTTTCTCTAGCAATTTGTGGGAATTTCACTATGTATTGAGGAAATAAGCTTTTAACGGTATGAGTTGAAATTATGGTTTTTACAGTTTGTCTTTAATTATTTGACTTTTTGTGGGGTTATTTTTTCCCATGCAGAAATTTTAAAATTCTAATTTGTCAAATCTACTAATCTTTCTTTTTATGTCAGACTAAGAGATATGTTTTATGTTAGAATAGCCTTTTTTCCCTCTAAAATTGTTATTTTTTAAACCTCTCCATATTCTCTTAGTACTTTTATGATTTTATTTTTCATCAGGGACCCAGGCTCTTTCCATCCTTCTCTATATTAGCATCCTTTTTATGTGAGCTTTGGTCCTTTGGGTCACAAGATGGTGTGTGTCTCTAGGCATTAAGTCCACGTTCTGAAAAGTAGGTGAGCGAAGGGCAAAGGGATGGAGCAGGAAAGCTATTGAGTTTGTTCCTTTGAAAAAGCTATCCAGAAAGCTCCAATGCTCAACCTCTGCTTGCACTCATTGGCCAGAACTGGGTCATATGGCCACTCTTAGCTTCAAGGAGGTCTGGTGATGTAAGTAATTTTAGCTGGGTACATTGATACTCCTTTCCCTCCCAAATTGGGGTTCTGTTAGGAAGAGAAGAGAATAGCAATATTGGGCAAGGAACTAGCAGTGTCTGTCTCCAGTTACCTTGCAAAATACACAAGTGCATTTTCTGGGTCCCGTGCTTGTCTCCAAATGTGTGTATTTGAGTTGCTTAACTGACTTCTGGCATCTTTTGTCAGCGACAAGTAGTCTAGTGTTAGTCTGATTAAAGTTCCCTTACAAAAATTACTTTTTCTCTTAGAAGATTTTAAGCTTTTCTCCTTATTTCTAAAATACTGAAATATCTCTTAGCCAGAGGTAGGACATTGTAAGATGCTCTTCCATTCTGAAGATTCTCACTGTTCCTCAACTCAGGGAAAGTGTATCCCCCCTGTTTTTGATCTTTCTCCTCTCCCTTATCTCTGTTTTCTCCTTCTAAACCTTTTATTGAGCATATATATACTGGATTTAGTACATTCTTCCTCTTTGTCTCTTAACTTTCCTATCACATTTTCCATCTCGTTGTCTTATTGCTCTACATCATGCAACATTTGCTCAGTTGTAGATTTCAGACCACCACCTTGGTCTTTAGGCTACTTGGCATTATATCAGTGGTCCCCAACCTTTTTGGCACCAGGTACTGGTTTCATGGAAGACAATTTTCCCACTGACCTGTGAGGGAGGGAGGGAGGGAGGGAGATGGGTTTGGGATGATTCAAGTGCATTTATTGTGTACTTTATTTCTATTATTATTACATTATATACTATAAGCCTACCACCAGGTGCAGCTTAATTGTCACTTGCCGCTCACTGACAGGGTTTTGAGTCTGCAAGCAGTTGATTTATTATGGTCTCTGTGTAGTCAGACCTCTCTGCTAATGATAATCAGTATTCGCAGCCACTCTCCAGCATCAGATTCTCATAAGGAGTGTGCAACCTAGATCCCTTGCATGCACAGTTTCCAGTAGGGTTCAGGCTCTCATGAGAGTCTAGGGCCACTGCTGATCTGACAGAAGGCGGAGCTCAGGTGGTGACGTGAGTGATGGCGTGCGGCTGTAAATACAGATAAAGCTTCACTCCCTCACCTGCTGCTCACCTCCTGCTGTGCATCCTGGTTTCTAACAGGCCACAGAGCAATACCAGTCTGTGGCCCAGGCGTTGGGGACTGCAGCTTTATATGACTGTTTTATTTCGAAAATTATAATTTTTCTAATTTCTAGGAATTCTTTCTTCTTCTTTGAATGCTGCTTTTTTTTTTCCCTGTAGTTGCCTGTTCTTGGTTTCTAAATGCATTAGCTTCTTAATACTCTCTGTGGATACTAGTTATGCTTTTTAAAAAATATCATTTCTGTTTTCTAAATTACAACTAATCTCTGTATTTATCTGATCCTTTTATGGAATCAGCTTTTCTTCAATGTTGCATGATCTTTGGTCAGAGGGTCCCTTTGCTGCAGTAAGGAGAGCTTCGGTCTGGGGATATTACCCTTCAGTGTATTTTACTCCTGGGCGGAGCTATATTCTTGTTTCCCTAAGAATCTAATCAGGGTAATAATGGCTAGAGTTACCTGGAGATTTATTCTGATATGGTCTCAGACTCAATCTTACACCATGCTTGATCCTTCCCGGGGCAGAAAACCTATTTTCTTCTGAGACCAACACTCAAGTTTTATTCTGGGGGTGAAAGTTGTCAGCAGATGTAAGGTGCTAGAGGAAGGGGAGAGGCCTCACTGCCTCGGCTGGTTAGAAAGCAGTTTAAAAATAATAAATAGCCTGGCTGATTGCTAAAAGAGCCTCACCAGAATGTGGGTGCCCAGTAAAATGACGGATGCTTGTAATTAGAACCATCAAGAGTCACCGTTTACGGTTTATGCTATGTCGAGAATTTTCTGTTTAGGAAGGCAGAGTAGTATATATTTTCTTTTAGAAAGTTTTGTGATCTCAATTAAAGGAATATAACTTTAAAGGGATGAGCTTTATTTGTTCGGGAAATGTACCAAAATAATGTCAGATAAATGAAGCATTGATCTGACTGCAGTTGTGTGTGTGTGTGTGTGTGTGTGTGTGTGTGTGTGTAGATGAAAGAGATACAGATAAGGTCTTAACTTGCTTAACGTAACTTGGTCAGCTGTCAGGCCCACACTTCAGTGACCTATTAGGTGCACAGCTCTGAGCTAAGTGCTGCGAACAGTTCTTATGAAATAGGAGAGCTGAACAGAGGGCCGCAAACATATGCTTTTCATAATCCAGTTGCACATTCATTATTCAGAGTTCTCTTTATATTTCTTTTATGAACTTAGCTTGAGTATGATCCTTTGTCTTCCTGAGATATTTGAGATATTCACACACACTTGAGAAATAACTGTATAATATGTTTTAAACTATGGAATCATTACTATCCCAATATATGATTTTAGTGATTGGTGGAAGTGTACATATGCCCCTAATGGATGAAATGGTCAATATTTGTTCCTTTTTTAACGCCATTAGCCAAAATAAACTTGATATATCATATAAAGAGATATATGATATAAATCACTATCTTTCCACATTATGGGTTGGCTTTTATGTGTGTGTATATATATTTTATGTGTGTGTACATTATATATGTAATATATATATATATATATGCAGTATGTTTGTTAACAGAGAAGAGGCTCAACATAGTGCCCAGATTATGTGACTTATATGACCACAAGGAATTCAAACATTTATAAAATTCGTGATAGCTTATTGACAAATTTATGATTTAAGCTTTTGTCTCGTTTCAGGAACTGATATTTTCCCCAATACTTTTATCATTAATTTTAGCTCTGTTTGTTTCTATCTATCTATCTATCTATCTATATTTTGAGGCAGGGTCTCGCTCTATTGCCCAGGCTAGAGTGCATTGGTGTCATCATAACTCACTGCAACCTCAAACTCCTGGGCTCAGGTGATTCTCCTGCCCTAGCCTCCCGAGTAGCTGGGACTACAGGTATGCACCACCATGCTGGGCTGATTTTTCTAATTTCTGTAGATAAGGGTCTTGCTTTTGTTCTAGCTGTTATCTAACTATTGACCTCAACCAATCCTCCTGACTTGGTCTCCCAAAGTGGTATTATTACAGGTGTGGGCCATTGTGCCCAGCCCCTAATCTCTATTTATTAATATTATTGAAAGATGAAAAATTTTTATCTCTTATAAAATCTATTAATATTTAAAAACATTATAACTATTGGTTTCTATAGGAACTAAACCTCATTACTTTTTAAATTTTTTGTCACCAACTTTCATGGATGAAGTCAGGAAACCTTTTATGACTCTTTCATTGTGTAGGGTCTCTGGAGGGACAGATGGTGCCCAGCAATTGGAATTACCCAAATTCTAGGAGAGTTTATGTGCAACAGGTGCAGGTGGCTTGCAGAGGAGCCACAGGGAGGGGCAGGGGCAAGACTGGGTGCAGCAGAGCCATCACCACCTCGATCACCACCCTGACATCATTGTCATAATCAGAAACGAGGAGAGGTCTGAGAGGAGGAGCGAGGGACAGAGAAACCCAGGACAACCTCATGGGGTGGGAAGAGAGGGAATAAGGTTCCAAACACCTGGGGAAAAAAGAGAGTATCCAGAATAAATACCCAGAATTCATTCCCTTCTTTTCTCTTCCCCGTCAGGGATTTCCACTAACCCAGTGGAAGTAGAAGACCCAGGAGACTGTTGGTGGGGTCTGCACATGCATCAGCCTCCAGGCAGGGGCCACGTGGAGATGAACACAGAACCAAACAGATGACCAGAGCATCCACAATTTGTGTGTGTGTGTGTGCACGTACATGTATGTGCATGTATGTGTGTATTTGGAGAGGGGCAATCACAGAATATAAGCAAGTGTCAGAGATAATCTTCCAAAGACTGAGCCTTAATTTGGCATAAAAGTCAAAGGAGCTAAACAATGACCACTCTATTTGGTCGATAAGAAGGAAATCTCAAAGATTATAAATATTTCAGGATAAAGAGTACCACGTAGGAATCATTGACAGTTAGAGGTGGATAGGATCTTACAGATCTTATAATTCTTTCATTTTCTAAATGGTGAGAAAGTGCAGAATGGTGAAGCAACTTCTTAGAGTCCTCCTGGCTTCCTGGCCTTCCTTCTTTCCGATGAAGCTACCTGCTATTCTTCCCTAAATTCTGTTCACTTCCCAACGCATGGAATTCCATGAAATTCAGATAGTCGGCCCCTTAATACACACAGTCCATATGCTTCTGCTCTCCTGGGGAAGCCTCTAGTTTCATTCCCTGCCAACCCTGAATCAGGTATAGCAACTTTGTATGCAGTCCCCTCCCCCAAGCTAATGCACTCCACAGAACATCACTGGAAAATGTGATTTTACTGGAAATTTAGAGGGGAGACTAATAAAATCCTCATTAAACGTCTATGATCTACCCCAAAGTTACCCTTAGGCTATAAACCTCTGTTTCCTCCTGACCCTCCCAGACCCATTTCTATGTCCCTTCCTTCAAGTCTCTCTCAGCTTTTCACACACACACACACACACACACACACACACGCACGCACGCACGCGCGCGCACACACACACACACACACACACTTGCCTGAATCTACTTCAGTGTTTTCCAAACTGTGGCTCATGAGCCAATAGTGGGTTGTGAAATCAATTTAGTGAGTGAGACCAACATTTCCAAAAAATGAAATAAATTGAAAAAAAAAAGAAATGAAAATGGGCTCTGCATGTTAGACTGTAGTGAAAAATATATTTCGCACCACGAGTCACAGTGCAAAAAGTCTGGCAACATCTTTCACATATTGCCGTCAATATGTGAAAGACAACTATTCTGAGAATGATAACTTGAGGCTCAGTTTATTAAAGACCCTCTAGTTTCTAAGATTCACTCCTTCAAGGAGACGTCAGGGAAAGGGTTAGAAATGACAAATAAATAATATTTTTTCTGTCACATATGTAAGAAGTCCATCAGTAAATGCTCAGCAAGTAATTTTTTAGCACATTTTGGAGAGAGTGGGAAGATTCTCTCCCCCCAAAGAGTAAGGGAAGAGGTTAGAGGACTAAACCACCTCATGAATTAGGGGTGAGGGGCTGACCAGAGGAGGGGCCCCCTAGCGAGGCAACTGGAATCCTCTTGAACAGGGATAGGAGCTAATTCAAGGAAGGATCCCCACCAGCCTGGAAAGACCGTGGATATCCAGGAATATAACCTGGGTTACACAAGCTTTGCCTGCCTCCTTCTTCACATTTTAAGATAAAAATCAACCTTCAGTTCTGACCCATTTCCTCCAGGAAAAGATTCTGTGTGATGGCAGAGACGTGGTTTTGAAGGCAGAAGAACCCTCGAGGTAACTAAGCAGCTGGCTGGGGCCCCTCAGGATGACACTATATCACCTACATATGTTCCCAGGCTTTCTTAATTGTCCAAAATTGTTAGATCATGAGTACATGCCAGCAGACTTGCTGGCCAGAGCCACCTCCACAATGTCCCTCAGATGCTTCTGAGAGTGTTTTAGGAGGCTGTGACTGGCACAAACCTTTAGGTCCCATCTTCTCACCTTACTCCTGGCTGGGTGTGGGATAATCTGATACTGCTTCTCTGCATCTCATCGGGGTGTCATTGTCATGGCTTGGCTCCAGCCTCAGGATGTGCTGCTGCTCACCTCACATTTACCGGGCCCGGACGCTTATTCCTTCACTGCTGGTCCCAGGACAGCAGATGTACCTGCTTGTGTCTGTAGGGCATCACAGCTGCTGGCCCGAATGCTAGCTGCCTTTGGGTGGGCCACCCCTCCACACTGCTGTTGTCACTGGCTCCTGCCACTTTCCCAGGGACAGCTCGTCCACACTCCCAGGATGGATCCAAGACACCTGTGTGTGAGAACTCCTGGCCTCTGGTAGAGACAGGAAAGTCCTCCTTCCTAGTCCAAAGATTGTGCCTTATTTCTCCCACTACCTTATCTTTTTCACAGTGAGAATATCAGATCCACTCAGGAGAAATTCCACTTGTACTCCCCAAAGTGTGGTCTTTTCCCATTGTTCCAGGAAGATAATAACAAAATAGCCCTAGATTGGTATGTTTCATAAAGTCTGACTTATCCTGTTTTCTCCATTGTAACTTTGGCAAAACTTTCCAGAAATGGCCCTTCACTGCTCACTGGGAAGAGAGCCCATGGCCGGAGCTGTCTGCAACATGACTTCACTAGGCACCTTCTCTGCATTTCTCTCCATTCTTGTCCCCTCCCTTCCCCCTTCAATTTCTTCCCTTGCTTTGCAAACTATTAATATGGTTTTTCTTCTCTATTCTACTAGGTCCATAGACCCACTGAGTTTTGTTGATATAGATTAATTCAACACACACTTTTTGGACATTTATTGTGTGTCCTAGTGACTGCTGCCAGACTACACAGCTTGCTCCTTTGCCAGAGAGACCTCATAAACTCATCCCGCTAGTGTAGCACGCGTCCAGTGGCCCATGTCTGGAGGTGGCCCAAAGAGAAACAACCATGGAGGAAGATCAGAGTATGGATGCCTGTGAGGGCTGCTAAAGATTTGTCCTAATTCCCAAGTGGCGGGAATGAAATCCATCTGGGCAGCGTGTCTTAGGAAGCCACCATAAACCAGAAGTAATGTATGCATGCAGATTTTACAGGATTCCGGAGAGAAACCATAAATGAGTGTTTATTTTTAGTTCCCCCTTACAAGGGTCATTTTAATTAAAGTCTTAAGTTGAAGGGAGTTGGTGAGTTTATCAGCCTAACATCTGACCTAATGTATCTTCTGTTTCTTTGCAGGGCCATGAAATTCTTCATGCTCTGGGAGTTTTGTTTTACTGAAACCTTTGACACACAGAGCCTCATTGAGAAGAGGAAAGGAAGAAAGAAGCATGGTGCCAAGTGCCATGAATAGCCCCACCGTAGGGGAGCAGTTTGTGAGCTCAGAAAGCGCCCTGGGGTGAGTATAGGAGCTGCCATTTAGCTGACAAGAGGCTCACTGTAAACCAAGGAGGTAAAGGGAACTTCAAGGGAGGGAAAGCGAATTGGCTGAAAATAGTCCTTTCCAAATGCATCCTATTTTCTAGTTCACCTGGTCTCACGTGCAGTCCTGCACCAGCAACCCTGCCTCACCTAAGCATCACCACTCTGTCCGTCACTGAACTGAGAGTTGAAAAGTCACCTGTGGGAGAAAGGATATTAGGAATAATGAGAAGGCATAGGGCCACATTCGGTTCAAACTTTGTGATTTCTTAGTTTCAAGTCAGATTCAAACCTTTTGGGGCTCAGCTTTTTTTTTTTTCTTTTTCTTTCTCTTGGCAAACCACAACATCCTATTTGTAAGAAAGGGAGCTTTAAGCAAGACTTTTTGGCCATCAAATAGCTGCTGGAAAACAACATTTTGATGAGTTAAGTGTAAATGAATCAGAAACATGTGGGTTAGATTGACTTCAGAGTACATGTGGGTTTGAAGGGTGAGGAGGAAAGCGCTTAGGCAGAATCACACTTGGGGTTTTGATGATCCATATATGAGTGAAAAATAGATTTGGGGGGGTCATCAGCTGCCAACACCGGCGGGGGGGGGGATGTGGTTGGTCCCGTGTGTGTTACTGTTGTTGTTGTTCTTATTAGTATTGATTGTGCCTGTGGCCGCCGAGACATCGAGCAGTGTTGCTTTTTCTTTATCTGGCTCAGACATCCCCATGAACTGCACTGCCCAGCACAGTGACATGCTAGTGGCAAGACTGGGCTCAGGACACAGAACTCACTCTTGCTTTGCGCCGGCTGATGCTTTCTTTGTCTCTGCACACGTGTGAGAAGAGAATGTGTAAACAAAAAGTCCTTACCGAAAGGTCGGCCTTGCCAATAACTGATCTAACAGAGGAAAATAAACTCTCCCACAGAAAGTAATACACTCACAACACATAATTGCCCCTTTAAAGAGAAAACTCACAGCTACCCACTTAGTTTTGTTTAATTATAAATAAAACACCTGTGGCCTAACTCGTTCTCTCTCAGAGTTTCGTTTTCTCAGCCTTAAGGAGCCCCAGTTGGACAGTAGGGGTACAAACTCCCTACTCCAGCTCTCTGCCTCGGTTCCTGCCCAAAATCAAACAAAAGAACAAACAAAACCCAGATTTTAAGGACTCAGATAACCCAGCCTCACAGAGAAAAGAAAAAAAATAAATAAAGAACACCTGCAACCGCTTCACTGCCACTTCTGTTATCAGTCTGCAAAAGCAGGGGGAAAAAAGCTATTTTAACTTTAAAATTCCAAACAGCTTTTCCTCAACTGCCCCTGCATTTTCATGCCTTCATCTTGTGTGCTGTGGCCACTCCCTCACTCCTCTCTCTTTTGCTCTTGAACTCCTTTTCTTTCTCAGAGAAATAAATAAACTTTTACTTCTGTATATCCTAATCTCCCGGTGAGAAATCTTTCTCCCCAGCTCCATGAGCACCTAGCAAATTTCCACCCTTTGACTTACTTTGCTCACAAACAGACTCATTTTATACTGTATGGGAAGCTTTTTGACATCAACACTACCTACCTACTATGACTCAGGAAGCCCAGTGACTCCCCAAAGTCATATGGAGGCAAAAGGGAGTTTCAAGGGAGAAGAGGTATATTGATGGGAAAGTAACTTTTGCTGGGAGTTCTATGAAATGGACTTTAATTTTCCTTCCAACACCCCTCATTCATCCAGGCACCAAATCTGCAAACCTTCCTGCAGCTGCGCTCTTTTTCCTTTCTGTCTTCCAAGGGAGAAAGTGTTCTTTATCAAAGGCCAATTCCTCTACCTGCGCTCCAGACCTGGGCTGTCCAGTACGGCAGCCGGCAGCCATGTGTGGCTATTGAGCACTTGAAATGTATCTCAACCGAATTAAAATGTGCCATCAGTGTCAAATATTTAATATGAAAAACGAATGTAAAATATCTCATTAATAATTCATTATATCGATTACATGTCAAAAGGATCATGTTTTGGATAGGTTGTGTGACATGAAATATGTTATCGAAATTAACTTCACTTCTTTCTTTTTACTTTTTCTAATATGGTTACCAAACTATTCAAAATTACACATGTGGCTCGCATTATGCTCTAGACCCAACATTCCCCAGCAGCTCAGGGACATTGCTCTTCTAATAGTCTCACTTCTCCCTGCATCTTCAATCTATCACTCTCGTCTGGGGCAGTCTGTTAGCTCCCCGCTTATGCAAATGACTCCCCAAACAAAGGCAAACTAAAACCATCCTTGGACCCCCTTGCCCTCACTAGCGTTTGCCGTCATCAGCTAAGCTTCTTGCAAACTCTGCCTACACAGTCCACCCCTACTTCCTCCTTAGCCAATCTCAGTCTGCAGTCTCCTCACCGCTAGCCCAAACCTGTCATTGGTGAAGTGATGAATGGCCACTCTGATGCAAAATCCAAGGGGCACATCTTTCCTGACCATCTCTTCAGTGTCTGACATAGTGTCTTTTGTTGGACGTATGTCCTTCATGCGACTTCCATATGCTGCATATCTCAGACTTCCATCCTGGTCCTTTTCTCACTATATATTCTTTCCCTAGACAACCTATTCTTATAATTTTAAATACTATTTATGCTGACAACTCCACATTATCAAGGCAGCCACTGCTCTTCCTCACCGCCTCACATCTGAGGGCTCCCCTGTCTGCTCTTCCTCACCGCCTGACTTGTCCAGCGTCCTTCAGCTCTCACCTTGAATATCACTTCCTTTAAGGGGGGTTCCATGACTTCTACAGCATAATTTAATCCTTCCCACACACCTTGAGCACCTCCCAGAGTGCTTTATACTTTTTCTTCCTAGCACTCCTCACAATCATGCAATTGTATGCAACATCTCCTGCATTCTAAGAAACATTCTTTCCCCGATATTTTAAAGCTTTTAAACTGAGCTCCATCTTACGAGCTACGTGTGCATATGATGAGGTCATGTTCTTTACTTACAATGTTTTAGAATCAAAGAAATAAGGCATTCATCTGTGTTGATTTGTTAATATCTGCGTTCTCCACCTGGCTGTAGCCCCACGTGGGCAGGAACCATGTCTCCTCGGTTCTCCACCTAATGACCCAAGCAGCCCGGACTGTGGTACACAGGAGGAATTGCATGGGCTTTTGTGAAACCAGTGGTTGAACGAAGAAAAGAGGGAAGATGGATACGGACACTGCTTTAGTGACCACTGCAGCCTCCCGTGCTCTCCAGACATGTCCCCCACTATTCGTGTCCATAGGCTTTGTGCTCAGAGCAGGCACATCTGCCCCATGTCCTCTTCTCTCCGTGTGGTCTTCCCAATCCAACCAATACAGTGCGACTGAACATGATTTCCAGCTCCTCTAAGAGGACTTATCCCAAAATGATGAACTTTGCTTAACTTCCTCCATCATAATCCAATCAGATTATGCCCAGGACCTGTCTTTTAGAGGAAATACTATGGTCTCAGGGAGCAGATGACCTGAATTCAAATCTCAGCTTTCTACCTACGTGAGCTTTAATATGATATTGAGCTTTAGTTCCCTCTTCTGTGAAGTGGAAATAATAATAGAAAACCTACCTCACAGGGTTGTGGGAGGATTGAATAGAACATTGAGAGTAGGGTGCCCAGCTGGCACAAGAGCTTAGTGACTGCAGGCTATGATTATTAACTGATCTGTTTGTTCTTGAGATATATCTGTATCTATCTGTGTTTAGAACTCAAAGGAAGGGACTGTAAGTTAACATCCTTTATATTCCTACTGAGTCAAGTCTAATGCTTGCTCCTGGTCTATACAAGTCAGATCAATTTTATTATAGCTCCCTCCCACCTAATACTTGCTGGATATGGCTAGCTTTTTTTGGAGGAGGTTTTCCTTGCATACTGCTATTAATAGAAAGCTAACAGTCATTCTACCTGCTATATTTTCCCTCTTTCCCATTGCCCTTCCATCTTAGCTAGCATCCTTCTGCCTGCCTTGATGTAGTGGAAAGACTCAAAAGGCAGGTGGTGTCAGAGCCAGAACTCAAACCCAAGGCCACGCAAGTGTTCCACATCATTCACTGTCCTGCCTCCCACTCTCCCTTTTTATTTTTTATTTTTTTTCCTTACTGCTGGAGAGAAGGAGAGCTAGAATTTGAACTTATGCCCCTCTGGCTTTTCAGATTGGGTAGGCAAGGAAGGCCTCATGCAGAGGTGAATTTAAGCTACTACAAGAGTGACAAGAAGGAGCCAGGCATAAAAAAAGATGAGGAAAAAAGAGCATTCCAGGTAGAGAGAATAGCAAGCGCAAAGGTCCTGGGTGGGAATTTGCTTAGTGTTTCTGAGGAACAGAAAGCAGACATGAAAGGTGGAGGGGAGAGAGAGAGAGAGAGAGAGAGAGTGAGAGTGGGATCCTTCCTTGGGGACCACTGGCTGCTGTGGAACAGCCCAGGTGGAAGCAAATATTAGGAGCCTATTGTGTGAGTTTGAGACGAGAACTTGGCAGCTTGAACTTGGTGATGTCAATGGAGATGAAAAGAAATGGATGTATTTGAAATGTACCCTGGAGGCAGAATCAACAGGACTGGCCAGTGGATTGGTGGTAAGACAGGTGCCGGGCTCGAGGATGGCTCCCAGCTGGGTCTGGCTCGAGCAGCTGGGTGGGATGGTGATGCCACTTACTGAGACGGTACATACTCAAGGAAATGGATTTGAGCATCGATCTGTAATCTCTCCGGGATGCGTCAGGGATGACAGATAATCAATTGAATATGCTAGTCTCAAGTTCAGAAAAGAAGTCAGAAACTAGAGACATATGTTTTAGAGGCATCAGTGTATAGATGGCATTGGAAACCACAGGGACAGATGAGACTGCCCAGGGAAGGAGGATAGAGAGATGAGAAGAGTACCCAGGAGGGAACACCCACGTTGACAGGCAAGTGGGATGTGGAACTGGAGGAGGGATGTGGGAAGGAATGGCTGGAGAGGAAAAAGTGAAAGCAATTGCCTGCTCCTCTTCCACTTGAAAATCAGCTCAGAGAGGGCACGTTGGTTCCTTCAGGTCAAATGAGTGTCTTTGTGTTTCTCTTTGCCTGGACACGTGTGTGATCTCTGCAGACGAGTGTTTGTCAGAGTTACCCAGATCTGAGCAGGGGCGCCTGTGGGATGATAAAAGTGTGCTCCAAAATCCGGCCCAGGACCTGCGAACTTCCCTTTGAACACAATATAAATGCTACCGTGGACCTCAGAGGTTAATCCATTACAACGAGGCAATTAAATTTAGGGACCGTTTGGAAGATAAAAAGCAGCGAGTCATAACCAGGTCGGAAAACTCAGGCATGATGGATTTCCATAATTTCCTCTGACTTCTCGGAGCTGGGTCTGGTGACCCGAGGTGGGATGGTGTGACTGCCGGGTGGTGTCAGAAATGTGAGGGGGGAGATGACTTTTATTAAACAAGTTGCTTCTGAAGTGCTGGCCTCTCTTGCTTCCCCTTTCTCTCTCAAGAAGGTCGTTTGCCAGCTGGTAATACATTTAACCCGCGAGCGAGTGCACAGTCAAGCTCCTGTGAGCCAGAAGGATCGTTTTACAAAGGCAGGTGACCTAGACTGAGGTTGCTTCTCGCTCCTGTTCTCGGTGTTGAATTTGGGTTGCCCCCTCTCTGTTGTTAACCTTCTCTGGTTCAACTGCTTTGCTTGCCCGGCATCTGGTGGATTCGTATAGATCACTGAGAAATAAGATGCTTAGTTTGTCCTCGACCTCACTGGAGTGCTTTGCCCACGAGAAAGAAGAGAAAATTGCCCTTATGACTGGCTGGAGCTGGGATGACAAGCCTTGGATTTATTATTCTTCAACTTTGTTCCCCACGTCTCTTTCTGTTTCACAGAGCATGTAGTCTTCCTGAGTAATTCACGTCACAGACATTTCTGGATGTCCCCCTCTGCCGGTGACAGTGCGTGAGCCGCCACGGTGCGTGTGAGTGTCTAACCACAGGGTCCCCTGCCCTCCGGGCACCGGGCCCTGCTCTGTTTCCAGTGGGGAGTGCTATGAGGTTGCTGACACAGTCATTCCAGGAGATTGTTTTCTCTGCGCCAAATTACCCTGTCTCATTAATGACAGGCTCAATTTCCATCAGGTTCCTTGATGGATCTTGCAAGACATCCAAGAGGGAGCTTCTCTCCAGCCTGGAGACGTAATTCCCTGCAGATACGTGCTGGCATCCGCCAACTCAGGAACATAATGAAGCTAATTTTGAGGGAAAGCGAACACAAATATAATGGTGATTAGGAGAGCAGCCACAGCAGGCTGAGCCATTTCTTTAATGGACGAATTAGCTTGTTAAGTAATTTGCACTGTCCCTTTTCCCACGAAGGATGTAAGGAGGCAGCTGTTTGGCTCAGAGGACTGTGGTTACAGCCATCAGGTTGCTGAGTTCGAGTCTCAGCTCTGCTCATCTGAGCTCTGCCTCCGTCCCAGCCTGTAGGGCCCCACTGTCATTAAACCATTTGTCCTGTCTGCTGCATGGGGTTGATGGGAGGATAAAATGAGATAATCATATACACGAAAGGACCTTGTTAAAAAATAAAGCACTACGCACATGTTAGTTATTATTTCAGAAACCAACGTTACCAAGAGATAAAAATCTTAAATCTGGGAGGAATTTTTCCGTGGAGCTAGTTGGCAGGTCACTTGTTTTTCTCATTTCTTCTTTGTTTGCATCTTCTAGAATTAGCAATTGAATAGGAAGGAAATGCCATTATTAGAACACAGACCAGCTGGGTGGTGGGGAGGTGTCTGCTAAGGCATTTTTAGCAATGTGGTCTCCAGGACTCTGATTTGCATACCTGTAGCTGTCTAGCCCACAGACAAGCAAAAATACACCTTGGTGATTTATATAAAAATACATAAAATGCTTCAGTTTGCCAAAGCATCTTTGATTTTTACCTTTAAGGTTCATTTTTTGGGGAAAGGCATTGATTCCAAAGAGATAAACAGATGGTTCAGAGTAGTGCTTAGGTATGTTCAGAGCAAAGGTCCCTTAGACAGACTGAGACTGGGCATCAGAGGGCCAGGCTCTGTCACCTCTGATTGTATTGTCCTAGTCCTAGAGGCACTGCCATACATTTGACAGGAACTAGCAAGTGGCTCACTAGGCTGCGTTTTGCAAAATTCACCTTAGAAATTTCTTATTTGAAAATTAAAATGGCATACACACAGATACACATATATACATATATACATTTCTCTTTAAAGTCTCTAATTTTTTCTTTTCTTTTTTTTTTTTTTTTTGAGACAGAGTCTCACTCTTTTGCCCAGGCTACAGTGCCCTCGTGTCAGCCTAACTCACAGCAGCCTCAAACTCCTGGGCTCAAGCGATCCTTCTACTTAGCCTCCCAAGTAGCTGAGACTACAGGTGCTCGCCACCATGACCTGCTAATTTTTTGTTTCTATTTTTAGTTCCCAGCTACGTTTTCCTATTTTTAGTAGAGACAGGATCTCCCTCTTGCTCAGGCTGGTCTTGAACTCCTGAGCTCAAGGGATTCTCCCACCTCAGCCTCCCTGAGTGCTAGGATTACAGGCATGAGCCACCTTGCCTGGCCTAATTTTTTCTTTTTTGTTTGTTTTTTCACCAATGGCTGGACAAAGAAGTGGTTGTTCACCAATATTCTTTAAGAGTATTTCTTAAAGCGTGGCCCATTAAAGGTTAAAGTTAAAATTTCAGGTTAAAAGTCTCCAGGCCAGTACTCCTGATTTCATTTTTGGTAGCTGGATCAATTAACTAGCTCTACTTTCATCTTGAGTTTTGGTAGACTCCCTCACCAGTTTTTATTTTACTCTTCTTGGCCTGAAGGTCATTGTTCTTTCCAGATGGGACAGAAATAAAGCAGGAGTTGGATATCATCCTTCACAGGTATAGCATCGGCACAGCCCCTAGACCTCTCTCTGATTGTGGACTTGGTCCGATCCTACCACAAAACATCCTCTTTTGACTCTTGCATTGTCACTAGCCTCACTCACGGTCAACCAGGGTGCCCAACTGTCCTGGTTTATTTAGGATTCTCCCTGTTTTAGCACTGAAAGTTCCATGTCCTGGGAGTCTCCTCTGACTCAGGCAAATAAGAATGGTGGGTCACACTGTTAGGAAGGACATCAACCTCCTTGACACTCTTCATCTAGGTAAGCCAACCTTGTATGTTATGCTTGATTTCATGTTCATCTTACGTATCTGTCTTTTAAATATTCCTCTGAGAGCCTCCTGTGCAAGAATACTTGGTTGATTTCAATTGCATCACTTTTTTTAAAAAACGGGGTGTAGATAATTGCTTGACTTTTGTTGAATGAAGGAACCCTCAGGACTCCCCTGAAACATACTGGGAGTGGAATCAGAGCTGATCTAGGATTCGGCTATGCTTTCGTGTCTTGCTTTTCTGCGTTGAGCAATGTGTCAGTTGTCTTGCTTTCCTTATTTATTAAGCGGGGTTCCCCCTTAGTGTCTTAGGATATTTTGTGTCATTCTGTTAGTCAAAAGCATTATGGGATCTATATGGCTGGGATTCATCTGTAGATAGGAATGGAACCCAAACATCAAGCCGACTAGTGCTTAGAGCGATGCTTAACACGATGCCAAGCATTCACAAGAATACCTGGATAGCTCCAGTGGCTCCAACGCTTCTGCTAATCCCTGCTCCCTGGGCCTCCTGCCCCCACCCTCTGACCTGGGTGGTTCTAATGTTATTTAGGGAAGCCACCGAAAGCAGAAGAAGACTGTTTCATTGAGGTAAAAGAGGGGATTTCTCGAGATCTGTATTAGTCTCGATCAAAATGCACACGTTCACAGCAGACTTGGGGCGTTATATTGTCTGTCTCCTTTGCGATTCTTTGGCTTCAAATGGATAACACACTTCTCAAAAATTATTTCAAGCCATGCCAACTTTTAATTTTCTTTAAAGTTACACCAGCTCCCCTCCTATTAACAAGGGGTACAAGAGTCAGTACTACAGGCTATAAATAAATTTTAAAACACCCAAATAAACCATTCAGCCTACTTTAGACACTCCCCTCTTTTCCTTCACTTGAGGTCAATAGCTAATTTTCAATCACAGAAATAACTGCTTCCTCACTTCTTTTTAAGATCACCCCTGCCCCCTTTAGATCTGTTTCCTGCATGAGCCTCGAGGCCACGGGATTTGTGCCTTCAGATTCTAGTCTTTGCCAGATGCCCTGCTCCTGGGGTGTCCCATCATACAGTATCTGGGCAGGGCCATGCAGGCCCTGGAGCTGACCGCAGCCTTCTCCAGCCACAGCACGTCCTTCTTCCTGTCCCGCCCCCTCACTCACGTGTTCTGCAGCAGCCTTTCAATCTCAAGTTTGTCCATTTTTATGTAGCTGTTTACCTCTTTTACTTTTGTTACTCAGTCTCTCTTTCTTAAGAAAAAAAAAAAGTCCTTTTCTTCTGTCAAATTCCAGTTTTAAGACCCATCGCACTAAGACTCAGGGACATCTAAGAGGACATAGTCCATGTCATCATCCTGGCTTCCCTTTGCCTGCTCATCGGACAAAAGACTCTTGTCTCAGTTGGCGAGCAGGGTCCCCTCTCTCTCCTCCAGACACGAGGACACCTTTAGACTCCACCTGGAGATGTTTAAGAAAACTAGGAACACTGAAAGTCCTCCGCAGTGGTTGGAATAAATCCCAGGATTAACCTATCATGGTGGGACCAAAGAAAGAAATGTGCTGCTTTTCAAAGTTATGGTCAAGCCACCTCCTGGAAGGGAAGCAGATCTTTTGTTAGGTAGGTAGCTGCTCTTTCTTCACACACACACACACACACACACTTTAATGAGCCTTTGATTATACATCATGTTTTATTTACATGGATGCATTTGAGTTAAAGAGAGGCCTGCAATGGCTTTGCATACTTTTTATGAAAATGTCAATGTCCTCTGGATAAGTCGTAGGGATCATCTTTGGGGAAAGGGAGGTAGCAGAGGCTTGGGGTAGAAAGATGATGAGAGAGGGACTCTGATTTGTGAGCAGTCTGTCTGGAGCCACCTGGCAGCCTGCCAGGGCCCAAGAACAGAGACAGACAGTGAGCAGCTCATCATGAAGGGTTTAGACAACCAACTTTATTAACATTGGTATCTGCTATCCAATTTTAAGTTGTTTCGTGGCCTCTGTTGTGATGCCACTGTGTTATCATCAAACCTTTAAAGTCTGTCCCCCACAGGGCAAGCTCTGGGTTTTCCTTGGGGAGTGAAAGGAGACTGGGCTACACCTGGAAGTGGTGGTATAGGGGGAGAAAAACATAGCCTGAAATCAGAGATGATGTGGAGAGGCAGAAATAGGAGTTCCCTAAACCCTTGAAGGGTACAGGCCAGCTCCAGGAGAGTCTAACTACAGTGTAGAGATTCTGAGAAATGCTAGAGAGAAACTGAATTCCCCATAGTTATAAGAGGATGAAGTCTTAAGTTATTTTATTTGAATATTAGGCAGAAAGACCTAGTCTCCACTGAGTATTTATTTGCATGAAAATTTTCTCATGTTCTTTGGTTGCTTTCCTCTGACACAATCATCAACATACATTATATCACCTAAAGGTTGCAAGCCTTGAGTCACTAGGGTTATGTTATTTGTGAGAACTGTTGTTTCTGGATAGCAGACTGCTGTGGTTTCAATGATCATGTCCCCTCCAAAATTCATGTCGAAACTTAATCTCCAGTGGTATTAAGAGCTGTGGTTTTTGGGAGCCGATGAAGTTATGAGGGCTCTGCCCAAACAAGTGAGATTAGCACCCTTATCAAAGGGCTCGAGTTTGAAGGAATCTTTTTCTTGCTCTTCTGTCCCTTTTACCATGTGAGGATGCAGTGAGAAGGCCCTCAGCTTACACCGCCACCTTGTTTTTGGACTTCCCAGCCTCCAGAACTGTAAGACATGAATTTCTGTTGTTTACGAATTATCCAGTCTGTGGTATTTTGTTATAGCAGCACAAATGGACTAAGACACAGACAGTCTAAAATCTTCAAGGAAGATACTGAGTCCTCTCAACAGACTTTCATAAACACTACTGATTAGACCCCAGTCTCCACTGAGTATTTAATTTGCATGAAAATTTTTTCATGTTCTTTGGTTGCTTTCCTCTGGCACAATCATCAGCATGCATTATATCAGTGTTCAGGGACGACAATTCCACTTTGGGACGTACACCAATCTCCTTTCTTGTCATGGCTGAAAGGTGATATGAAATCTCCCAGATGGGGCGGCAGAGGAGGGGACTATGTCAGGGTGCCTGAAGCCGATTGTGGGACTGGCCTTCAGGGAGGATGGCTGAGTATGCACCACAGGCTTGCTGTCTGGGCCCAGGTTGAATATGTGTTGGTGAAAACATCCCAGAATGCCAATATGGTGGGTGGGGCTCTGTGGGAAGAGATTTGGGCAGGGGCAATATTCTTTGTCTGAAAGGTGGGTGCCTGCATGTCTGGGAACTGTTGTTTGTTAGAAGCAGATTCGCGGCCATTAGGGTAGGGGAATATGGTGAACGGGCTCCTGAAACTAGGCTGTGTTGACAGCCTGGCTAGAATGATGTGTCTGTTGAAATGAATTTGTCCAAGATTATGAACCTCTAATACTCCATCAGCTGCTTATCTTTGCTACAGGTTCCCGAGGGAGAGGGGCAAGGGGAAAAGGTTTTATTTCTAACTTGAACTTTGGCCATAGTTAGCTGGTCTCATCCCCAAGGCCCTGGGCGGGGTCATGTGGGAATTGTACAGGCCCCATTTTTCTCCTCTAATCAAGACGTAGAGTAAAGTCAGGCCTCTTTGGCCTACCACACTGAGAAGAGGGTGCACACAGAAAGAAGAACCCCAAAGAAAGAAAAATTGGCCATGTTCATGCTCATTCATCTCTTTCCATCCAAAACTTGATTGCCTAGAGAGGGAACTCTTTTCTGAGACTGCATGATTTTAGAACTCTTCCCCTTGGGAGCAGACAGAGAGGTGAGGGGATTAAAGAGGCCACCTCAAGAAGAAAAGCCCTGAGCTACTTTGGCAGGTGAGAGAGTGTCGCTCACATTGTTAGGGTGTGGACCTGCCCCAGTGGGCTGTGGCTCAGAGCAGGGGCTCCACCCCCAGGGAAATAATGGGACATGCAGTCACAATGCCTGAGAGGGTGAGGCTCAGGCCAGCTGCTCGATGGAGACATAATGCTCACCTTACGCCTATGAGCTGTCGGCTTATACAACTAATTCCGAACCCACTTCCATTGATTGGACTAGGATTTCTAATTTATTGCCTGGCTTGCACAGGGCTGGCTCAGGGGGCCAGAATGGGGCTGAGGTGTCAATGGAAAGCGTTCAGGTCCCACAGTACATGAGGCTGAGGGAGGAGGGAGAGTTAGACACTAATGCTGCAGGCTCAGTCTTTCCCCGCCAGGGGGCCCTGTCTCAGCCCCCTGTAGTTTACCTGCTCAGCCCTCAGTCAGGATTGAGAAAAGGAACAATAATCTGTAGTGATCCTGCAATGGCATCCCCGATAAACCTGGGAGAGGGTCAAATTTTCATACCACAACAGGGAATTCTGAGACGCACTGCTCACTGCAGACCCAAGCATGGCTTTGGCTAGTTGCTACCCAGTTATTCCGATGTATTGTTTGAACATATTGGTTTTTTGACTAGACATATTTCATTTAATACATTTGCAATATATGACAATCAGTTTGACACTGCCTTGAACAATCAGAAGGGATGCCAGGATCAATTGGTGTGGATGCCATGCCCAACCAGAGTGGACAGCATGCCCAACCCAAATGGAAGCTGAGCATGGGGGGGGGGGGGCAGTGGATATCGCCGCACCAGTGCAGACCAGCCGAGGAGCAGCCCAGCTCAGATGAATGCTTGGAATAATTAATTCCAATAGAAGCCTTCTGCTAGTAAGAATTTCAGAAAGTATGACAGGCTTGTTGAGTTTGTGGTTCTGTAAGCCCTTACAAGAGCTTTCTTGAGGCAACGCTGGTCTTCGTAGCACATTGCACAGCTTATGTAGTGAAACATCTTCATGGGGGGTAAGGCGGCAGCCAGAGTTTGGCCACTGGCCACCTTCAGCTGTGGACTTTTGAGCAAATGTGTATGGGGCGGAGGCAGAAACATAGATGCCAAGAATTTGCTCGAAGTCCCTGGAGATGGCTTGGAGGCTGATATGCTGACATTCACATGTGTGCACTCACACGGCACTCCGTGCTGGTTAGTGCTGCCGGGGAGAAGGGGGGCTGGGCCGGCAAAGAGCCGGCGGCTGGCAGAGGCATTGTTCATTGTATTGTGAGTGACATGAAATCCACCCTTTGACAGCTAGCCCACATAGCTGTGGTGATACGAAAGGCTCACTCTAGATCATGCATTCCACTGCTGTGCACGGATTAATGTGCCTTTGAAAGGGCTTTTCTTTCTCTCTTTCAAATTTAATATGGGAGTATATGAGGAAGAACATGGTAGCAATTAGCTGCTGCCATGAATTTTATGAGCAGTTTGATAGAAACCACATTAATGACTCCACGGGTAGTGCTGAGATCAGTTTTGCTGTATTGGTTTTTTTTTCCTTCTCTTTTTCCCCTTCTTTCCCCCTTAAAAAGCCAGCCCGAAGCTCTAGGATTCTGTCAGGTGGGTGGCCCTAATGGCCCAGGTTCTCTGTTCCAGAACAGGTAGCCCAGCTCATCTGTATCTTGGATCTTGCAGAGTCTGCTGGTGGGCCCAGCCATGCTCTGGACCCTGGAGCACCGCAAAGAGGGGACTAATCTGGCCTTGGCTCCGACAGATGGCAGAAGCTTCTTGCAGGAAGTGTCCCCAGGGAAACTGCTACCAAAGAGAGGGAAAAAGAAAGTCCTGTGTGATTCTCAGTTTTAGCAATGGGAACTAGACTAAGATGTGGGCATTAGCTAGGAGAAAAAAAAAGGAAACAAATAGTCTCTATAAATTCTCAGGAAGCATGGAGATGGTTTAAAAAATATTTTACCAGAAGCCAAGGGAAAGGGTGGGTACTGGATAAAGGGACAGGATGTAGGAAGCAAACTCTGCACAGCTTCCTGGGAGTGTGTGATGAAGCCAGCTGAGGTCCATGCTCAAAAATGGCTTCAACTTTTGGATCTGGAATCTAGAGCGAAACAAACATAAGTTCGTTACCAAGTTACAAGCCTTGATCAAGTCAGGAGAGAAGCACCTGTAAACACAAAGTGAGTGAGGTGTCGTCCCAGACACAAGAGTGAATCGGCAGGCAGGAGAAGTAAATGGAAAAACAAAAGCAAAACAGACAAACAAATAAAAAAAGCAAGAAATAATCTCAGGCTGTTGGAGAAGAAAATAGACGCCAGGGTGGTTACGGCATAGCTTTTACTTGTGGTTCTTGCCTGTAACGTGAAAAGTTAGCAACCACGTGCTCTGGAAGGCATAGAGCCCAGAAGGTAAATGGTGGCCTTCTCTGCAGTTAGGTGCTTGGGACAGGCCCTTGTGGTAGGCAGAGGTAGTGCGGGCAGCTCTTGAGAACCAGCATTGGCAAATCCTTTCATGTCAAGTGAACTGAAAGCTGTGGCTTAATTTCCCAGGAAGCTCTTTGGCTTTTGACTCAAGCAGAGATTCAGATTGACTCTAAATGACAAGCTGTGGATCAATGATAAAATGACACCTCATTAACACATTTTTCCCTAAAATATGCAAAATGATGGCGACTTCACGGTGCTGAATTTCAGATGTTTTCATGAAGTGGTATCTTTTTGACTGAGAAGAAGTGGAAAATTCGTGCCAATAAATCTGCGGAGGGTTGAATCTCCAACTCGCTTGAATCTTAAGCACATCTGATTCTTGGCAGTTTGTCTGACTGATGGGAATGGTACCATCAAATATCATCTTATAGAAACATGATTAAATGGTCTGTTTCCTGACATTTCCTGATGAAAACGTTGCTTTCGCTCAGACATGAATATTTCAATACTAGAGAACTAGACTTCTTAGTAAAGCTTGGCTCATTGAAAACATTCTCCATTTAAAGGCTTTTTTTTTTTATTTGGGTTCAGCCTTTTTAGAATGGACCATCTTATAAAGCTTTTGATGCGTTTGCTAAATATTGTCAGATTTGGAAGAGGTTGTAACATGCGTGTTAAGAGTTAAAATAGTATCATCGGTTGAAAATGTAATCAGTGTAATTCAAATGTAAATGTGATTTAAAATGTAATCACTCTCCTGCCTCCTCTCCAGTAAAGCAAAATCAAACACGAGGTCAATGTTAATAGAAAAAATGACTTGCGGTGGGTGCATGAGCTCTTATTTTATTTTGTTTTTTAAACTGTGTATGTATGTTACACAAACTCTTTCTGATATCTTTCACCAAAAAAAACCAAGTTTAAAAAATTAACTTGGAATTGTGAGCTGAACTTCCCTCCTACACAAACACACACACACACTCATACACAGGCATGCAGTGTTAGTCGACTCCTCATAAAATTTCTAGTTTGAGCCTCAACAATTTGAGTGACACAGAGTCATGAAAATAATAAGAGTTCGAAACCAGCCACTGTCGGGGGACGCTGAAGGCATTGGCGTCATTTAACCTGGAGAAGACAAGGACTGGGTTGATTTAATAATGGTCTCCCAGTTTATGGAGGGTTATTATGCAGAAGATGGTGTCCAGCTGTTTTTCATTTCTAGTGAAGACAGAAAAAAAAAAAAGCGAGAGGCTAGAATTGCATCAGGGGAGATTAGGGTGAGAGATGAAGAAGGTCTTGGGTGATAGGGTTGTGAGACAGGAATGAACCACCAAGGAGCATTATGAAATCCCCAGCTTTGGAATGCTTCAATTAATGGGATCCGCGTGAATCAACATGGTGGAATGGTTTTGTTATCTGCCTGCTAGCCAGCGGAGGGATGGCGGCCGGGCCGGTGATGCTGAAGGCCAAGTCCCCCTGGTGCGCCATGATTCTTTGGGTTGACTGTATTGCCTGTGGCAGGGAACCCGGACCTCCGAGCCAGGCGCCTGCTGCCCTGTGGCAAAGCTGCGCCGGGGTAAGCTGACACTTCACGTTCCTTTCGACTCAAATAGCTCCAAAGTCGTTTAGGATCTCTCTGACTGCCAATTGCCACCTTGAAATAGGAAAAGTATGTTAAACAAATCCTCCAGGACGTGCAGGCGAAGTTTGCATTTGCGGTGCTCAGAATACACGGTCACCGGACACCTCTTGGAGACGACTGAAAGCTATTAGCACAGCAGGAAACCCCACGGACAGAGAGGTGGGAAACGGGAAGATTTGGATATTAAACTTATCTCCTCTATTTCTCCTTTTAAAACATACTTTTGACAGAGAAGCTAGATTTTCCTGATGGCCAGATTTCTTCCTCTCTCTCCCCCTCCCTCTTTCTTTCATTTCTCTTTCTCTCTTGAGTTCTTTCAGTCTTTTTTTTTTTGCTTGAAAACAAAATATTTAAAGTATGACAATTAGGTCTTATGGATGCTGAGAGGCAAACCCAGAGAATTTGAAGGAGGCAATTACATTTTTTTGTTGTCGTTGTTGTTAAAAAAAATAAAAGGCTAGTGCTTTGCTCTACTTATAAAAGGGTACTCTTATGAGTGTCTGTTTTAAATATATTTCTTGAGGTGATGAAACGTCCCAGGGAACAGAGCCTTATGTGAAGAGATTTGTGTGGAAAGGAGGATTTAAAAAGGGTTTTTTTTTTCATCTTTCTTAACATTCCCCCCAAGCAGCCCAACCTCATACTTCAAAGGAGTGGAGCAGAACTTTTACCTAAGGGAGGCCTCACCCCCCCACACACCCCCCACCCGGCAGGCTTGGTTTCCATACCACGGTTTTTCTGGAAATGTCCTCTTTCCATACGCTACCTCTGAGTCACGCCTCGTTGGGAGTGATGATTATGATCTCTGGACGTTCGGATGCTGCTGCTGAGAATCGGGAGGATATTTTGAGCCCTGGAATTTGGTCTCTGCCACATGTTTGGATTAACAACCAGTTAAACCTTGCTAAGGCAATATTTTTCTATGCAGTTAGTTTTTATACCAAACAAGGTTTGTAGTAATTGGATGCCCTACTTGAACAAAACTGTTTACCAGAAAATAAATCACTCCTGGCATTAAGAAAACACAAGCCCAGGGATTCTCCAGCATCATTCTGTTCATTTCTCATAAACCTAGCCCCAGACATGTGCATTCTCATCGGCGATGACTTATGCTTTGAATTGTGGTCTCTTTATTTCCATGCCCATTATAATGCTTACCTAAACATTTCCCTCTGTTTAGCTGCGGTGCTTCTGGTAATGACTTCTACTTGGCTGCTGGGAAGCATTTGCCAAGAGAGAGAGAGAGAGACAGCAGAAGAAAAAAAGAAAAGCATACTTTTTTCATAACTGGCCATAGAATTACAGAGAATTAGAATCTGAAGCAACTTCAGGAGTATCTAATTTAGCCGCTGCAATCAGCAGATGAGGTCGGTAGGAGCATGACCGGCCCCAGGTTACGCAGGAGGCAGGAAGGTGGGCTGTAGGCTTGAAATCCTTGTTGACCTTTGCTCTTTCCTGATGCTCCTCTGTCCTCTGATATCTTCTTTTTGCTCCAGGCGTCTTGGCTGCCTAAAGAGGGATCTGGGAAAGCAAGATGTGGGAGGCTAGGTTCTCTTAGGAAGAGAGGAGGACACTGAGCTCCGGCAATAGGTTTTTCCATCATGGTAACCATGACAGTCAGCAAGTTGCTGGGAGCAGGACCACATGCCAATACGGGATTGTGCCTCTGGTCCTGCCCTAATTCTGACAGTCACTTAAAGCCAGTCAAAGCCATGTTGGAAGAAGCTATTAGTAATGCAAATCTCAGGGTAACGCAGGAAAATGACCAAAACATATGAGGTTTTCAGACTTTGAGAATTTTGTAGAAATTCTTCTAGAAAGTTGAAGAACAGCCTCCCCCTCACCTGTGGTCTGGAATGTTTGTATCTCCCCTAAATTCCTGGGATGAAATCCTAACTTCCAAGGTGATGGTAATACAATATGGGGCCTTGGGGGAGGGTGGTAACTAGGTCATGACGGTAGAGCCCTTGTGAATGGGATTAGTGCCCTTGTGAAAGAGGCCCCAGTGAGCTTGCTTGCCTCTGCCACCATGTGAGGACACATGGAGAAGGCGCCATCTGTAAGCCAGAGAGCTGGCCCTGAGCAGACACCGAATCTGCTGGTGCCTTGCTCTTGGACTTCCCAGCCTCCAGGACTGTGAGAGATAAATTTTTATTGTTTACAAGCTACCCGGTTTATGATATTTTGTTATAGCAGCCTGAATGGCCCAAGACACCCTTGAATTACGATTTATTTATACTATTGAGCTCAAGTCAAAGCTAATAACTTTGATGATTTGGAATGTGTCTAATTGGCTTTCTAACAATGCAAGGGCCTAATCCAAGTCAATTTTGGTCATAAAGCATAAGTGCTATAAAGGGAAAAATGCACCCCTAAATAATGAAATCAATTTAGAATTGGCCTCCCTCATTGCTTCGATTTAACCTTGGCGGATTAGGGTATTTTTTGCATATTTACTACTAATAAGTCTTTTTTTCGGTAGGGCCAAATTCATGGTTTTTGAGAGTCCAAAATGAGTTGCTGGGCATGACAAGATTTAATCATTAATGAAGTAAACCTATTTTTAACTCCCAAGTAGACTTTTTTCTTCACTTTAACTGTGCACCGTCATTTGTCAGAGGAACTGGGGTCTGGAACGTACCTACAAGGGAATTCCCCCAGGTCACTTACTTCAATGACAAAGCCATTCACATGGAACCATGCTGCACTTGGACTCTAGTGTTGAAACCACTTCTTTAGGCCCAATTTGCATAGGCTAGAAATATCTTGAAAGCTGGGACAAAATTGCTGAAGCAACCACATTATCTAGCATTTTTACTTGCAAACACTAGGTAAGGATGAATACTTTGGAAGAAGGACTCAATCCACGAATGAATGGAGGTCAGAATGAGTCATTTTATTTCACAATATGATTTAGATGTGCCTGCGCACATAACCCTTCAGCAGGGATTAGCGCCTTGCTGTGTATAAAGCAGTGTGAGAGGCAGGGAGTGAGATGTACCAACTTGTAAGCTAGCACGTGGTCCCTGCCCTCAAGGAGCTTGCGTGCTGTATAGGGGAGAGCCAAGATTCGCCGGCTTTTCCCGTACGTGACATCCCGGATCAAGTCAGTCTGTGGGGTCACCATCTCCCCGGGGTTCCCTACCTCTCAGTCAGAGGCAGATAAGGCTGGCCAGGGATCCTGCCTCCTCTTTCTGCAAGACTTGACTCTGACCCCTTCTCTCCACCTTTCTATCCACTTCCTACGTCAAAGTACGTGGCAAGGCCACTGTGGTTGGTGGGTGGGTTTCTTAACCTATTGGTCAGTTACTGACTACAATCAGGGGAAAACCATACGACATCAAAATTGTTGTAGATCAGAGACAGTCAGCTATCAAACATTGCACATGGTTCAATCAAGTATTTAGCTATCAAACATTGCATATGGTTCAATCAAGTATTTAGCATGTTTGTATGAAGTAGGTAATTAATTCATAAGTGTTTAGAAGTGTGTTTAGATTTTTCCAAGAACTTTGTCCTCTGTGACTCTTCCCTCAGCCAGATGGGCCCGTGTCAGAGGCTGATCCTTTCTGGGTTGACAATGTCCCTGGTAGGTGACAGCTGCTGAGGTTTGGTTAATTCCAGCTGAGGTACCCTGAACTAGGGGGCCGCTCTTAGTATGAAAAGTATCTTGCTTGTTTGCCAAAACAATCTGATTGGGTGCATTATAAAAATTTCAAAGAAAATACAACTATATGGAAAGGTCTAAGTGGCTCAAAACGACGGGGCTTTGTGAGGCCCTGTTTTTACTGTAATCTCTCCTGTTTAAATGCACGCTCCCTCGTGCTGGCTCGAAATTCCACCAACTGGTTTCATTTGAATTGAAAACATCCATTTCAAAAAAATAATTCAAATATTGGATCGATCTTGTGTATATGAAACCAAAAAACAAAGAGGCAGAGGAGGAGGAGGAGGGCAGGGAGGAGGAAAGAAAGAACATTTCAGCCTCTGTGACTCCACCATCCAGAGAGCTGCTTTTAAAATTTTGGTGAAGATTCTTCTAGGCTTTTTTCCAAATAGGTAATGCTTTGAAAATGCAAATATTCTTGGGAGGCTGAGGGGAAACTATTAATCACTCATGATTTACTGGGGATTTAGTTAATCAGATGCTTTCAGAACTGGAAGTTACTTAAAAAATATTTTAGACCAGTCCTCATCCAGGGGTGATTTTTCCCTCGAGGGGCATTTGTCAGTATCTGTTGACACGTTTGGTAGTCACAGCTTAGGGACGCTCCTGGCACCTAGTGGGTAGAAGTCGGGGACACTGCTAAACATCGCACAAAGCGCAGGACAGCACCCACAGCAAAGAACTATGGGGCCCCAAATGTTCGCAGCGCCAAGGGTGAGAAAGCCAAATTTACTTTTATTTTTATTTTTTTTATTTTGGAAAACAGAAAAATAACAAATACTTTAAGTGATAATTATAACAATTTTTTTTTTCTTTTTTTTTGAGACAGAGTCTCACTCTGTTGCCGGGGCTAGAGTGCATGGCATCAGCCTAGCTCACTGCAACCTCAAACTCCTGGGCTCAAGCGATCCTTCTGCCTCAGCCTCTCCGGTAGCTGAGACTATGGGCATGTGCCACCATGCCCGGCTAATTTTTTTCTATGTATCTTTAGTTGGCCAATTAATTTCTTTCTATTTTTAGTAGAGACGGGGTCTCGCTCTTGCTCAGGCTGGTTTCGAACTCCTGACCTTGAGTGATCCTCCAGCCTCGGCCTCCCAGAGTGCTGGGATGATGGGCGTTAGTCACCGCGCCTGGTCATGTAACAATTTTCAGAAAGCCTAATTTAGACTCACTCTTGTATTTGCTGAGTCCAGAGGTGGAAGGTAGTTTGCACAAAGTTGCTCAGCTGATGTGGCAGGAGAGAGAATGAGAACCCCAGTCTCCTCCAGCCTGTGCTGGGCTCTTTCCACTTCCCCGCGATGATTTCAAGCTTTGACAGTCAAGGGGGGACTCTTGGGGAGATGTGAAGGGGAAATTCTAACGCAGGGGCCTGGGGGAAAGACAGAGCTTTGGTGGAGATGAGGGGAGAGGGCCTTGCAAGCAGAAGGAGAAATCAAATAGCTAGGAGCACAGTGAGGGCATCAGGAAGAGGCACAAAGAGAGCAGTGAGGATGTGTCCCCAACAAATACTGCCTGTCTAGCAAGTTCATACGGATATTTCTAGGGTGACCAACTCCTCCCGGTTTGCCTGCAACCGTCTCCATTTTAAAACTGAAAGTCCCATCTTCTGGGAGCCCCCTCAGTTCCGGGCAAACCAGGACAGTTGGCCACCCTATTTCCCCTTTCCTTTGCATACACGTACTCGAGCGAAAGTCATCCTGCCAAACTGCAAACCACTTTGGTGAACGGTAGGAAATTCGATGAAGGGTAGGTGGGCCCTCTCAGTACGTTTCTGCAACTTCCTATGAATATGTAATTATTTCAAAATAACAGTTAAAATGTATTAATAGTTTAGTGAGTGTGATCTGAGTGAACAACCTTTTCTCCACTGAGACTACAGGGAACTTTCTGGGGGCCAGATGGTCACCCAAAGTAGAAAGCTCTTTACAGTGGTGTAGCAGGGTGCTGTGCATTCGCTGTGGGCAGCAACTTCACGGGACACATGAGAAGGGCAGGGAGGATGGCATTTGGCTGCAGTGCAAACGGCCTGGTTGGCATGTAGGCATGGCCATAAGGGTTACTTATCTTGAAGTAGTTCAAGTCTTCTTGTGGTAGGAAACAGTACATTTTTTGGGAATAAGGAAAGGAGAATCACTTATGCAAGAAAAAAATTACAGAAGAAGCCTTTGCTGAGGGAGTCGTTCATGCATTCATTCATTTATTCATGACAATGCCAAACACTCTGCTTACTTATAGGAAATAAAAGTTGAAGGGGAGTTATTTTCTTCTCCTGAAGGGTTTTTGGTTTGAGGGGTCAAAAGAAAGTCACTGAAGAAAAATGTCCCATGTTTACTTTAACAATGTTAAATACATTTTGTTTTTCGTAAGAAAGGGAAGGGAGCATTAGTTGAATACATTCTATGTTCAAGTTATGTGGATGAAAATTAGAAATCTCAGTGTCAGCCAGGCACAGGGGCTCATGGCTGTAATGCCAGAAGTTTAGGAGGCTGAGGCAGGACAGGAGGATCACTTGAGGCCAGGAGTTCAAGATCAGCCTGGGATACATAGACCCCATCTCTATAAAAGATAGAAAAATTAGCCAGGCATGCTGGTAGTAGTCCCAGCTACTCAGAGCCTGAGGCAGGAGGATCGCTTGAGCCCAGGAGTTCAAGGCTGCAGTGAGCTATGATTGCACCACTGCACTCCATTGGGGTAACAGAGTGAGACCCCATCTCTGAAAAAAAAAAGAAGTCTCAGTGTTTGTGTCTTTTTTTTTTTTTTTTTTTTTGAGACAGAGTCTCGCTTTGTTGCCCAGGCTAGAGTGAGTGCTGTGGCATCAGCCTAGCTCACAGCAACCTCAAACTCCTGGGCTCAAGCAATCCTTCTGCCTCAGCCTCCCGAGTAGCTGGGACTACAGGCGTGAGCCACCATGCCCGGCTTATTTTTCCTATATATATTAGTTGGCCAATTAATTTCTTCTATTTATAGTAGAGACGGGGTCTCACTCTTGCTCAGGCTGGTTTCTAACTCCTGACCTTGAGCAATCCACCCGCCTCGGCCTCCCAGAGTGCTAGGATTACAGGCGTGAGCCGCCCAACCTGTGTCTTAAGGTAGATAAAAGAACAAGCGAACTTTATAGAGACATGTGGGGTTTTCAGTGTATGGAAATCTTTAAAAGCCCAATTTAATTTAATAGAATTTCCATTTTTTTTTTAAAAGGGGACCATCCACAAATTGAAAAATAGCAAATAAAAGGTGTCCTTGATGGGCCTGGGAGCCTGAACATTGGGTGGCAGTTTTTGACCAGAAAACTTCTCAATCCATTTCACATTTCTTAGTATTTTAGGTTAAATCCTGGAGAAGTTTTGTCTAATGTTCCACGAGAGGTCAAGTGCATATGACTCCTACACATAGCCAGAGAAGGTACTATTCCACATAGTTTGATTTCAGCATTGCTCCTGACGCTTAGAAGTAAATGTCCCAACCCATTTTGCCTGGAGCTTGTGATTGTGTTCTCAGGGTCACGGAGCCTTTCATTTTACCGGTATAGGTCATCCTTCCTGAGAGAAGGGACTCTTGAATTCTTCTTTAGCTGCAAATGAATGCTACTATATGTTTTACCAAAAGTGAAAGAAAAGTGTAGAGGCTGTTAAGGCATAGCAAGGGGGTTGGGAGAGAAAGGGAGTCAGGAAACAGATGGCAATGGGGAAAGGAGGAAGGAAGGCATAAATATGCTAAAACAAGAATTGGAAGTGCTGGAGACAAACCCTGCCCTGTTCTGCTTTACATTAAGAATTGATAGGAAGTCAGAGCTGCCATCTTGGTTTTGGGTGTGTCCCTCTCTAGGGTGCAGTGCTTAGTTTTTATCAAAGGAGATAGAGCTGGAAGAATCGCCAGGACCTTTTTAAAAAATACCTCCCCCCTGCCAGCCCACCTCCAGAGATTCTGAGGCGGCAGGTCTTAGACGGGAGGGACCTACTCCCAGTTCCTGGAAGCTGCCAGGTGACAGCCATAGATACAGAGAACCTGTATCTAAAATAGCCCCCTAATATTTACAGAAGTGGAAATCAAGTCCCAGAGACATGAGGTACCTGACAGAGGTCCACACAGCTAAACCCAGAGGGAGAGCCAGCACTCATGTAACCGTTTCAATAATACATTCAGAACCTCCCACGTGTAACAAGATCAGACTTGCTACAGATGCTAGAGAAGTCCTCTGAATCTTTCCTTTTTGTTTTGTTTTATTTTTGTTAAACACTTCTCATGGTGCCTGGCATGTAGTAGCACTCAATAAATATCTTCTGAATGAAGGAGTATGGCAGGTGTTTAATTTTACCCCCCCCATCCCACCAGAAACATTGAAGTAATGTGTCGTAAGGTGCTAACATGAAATGGAATGACTTTCCCATTCTGTCCCTTTCTTAGCATTTGTTACCTTTTTGTGACTCAACCTATGAGCCTATGATTGAGTAGATCATAGCATTTGGGGGGATTTCCATTAAAGTAATGAAGTAGCAGTTGGCTTTTCGGCTTCAAATTCTTTCCCTTGTTAGAGAAACTGAAACATTATCTTGAGTAGGATTGGCCATTTAAATCCCACCAAATGGGTTTTCAATAGAAGTGATTGAAAAAAACCATTTTTCATTTTTTTTTTTTTTGGAGGAATTTGTTCCATTCTGTCTTGTGTTTCATTACAAACAGTTTTTTTTAATAGCAAAAATTACTCTTCATGCCGTAAATGTGTGGTGAATGCCTCCCAACCATATTTCCACACAGACCGCAGGTCTTTGCCAGTTTTTCTGTGTGTAGAGCCCACCGATGATGACTCAGAACTGAAACCCGACCTAATGCTGCTGCTAAACGCCTGGATTGAGAAGGGTCTTAAAATCACCCTTGGCGGTTTGGGCAGAAATTAACCTAGTGCCTCTGGCTTCTCTCCTTCCCTGGGATGGCTGGTGACACAAGACAAAGAAAGCCCTCTTCATTCCGGACTGTGAGCTCTTGAGGGCAAGGGGCAGGCCAGTTTCCTGACTTGATGTCCTTCACACGGCTAAACCATGCGTTCCCTCCTGGGGTGACTACACCTTAAAGGATGAAAATTGATCCTTGGGGCAGGGAGTTGTAAAAAAAAACACAGATAGGACAATGGTTTGTGGTCCTTCAAAGGGCCACTGTACATGCATAGTGTACAGTGTACCTATGGCATTAAATTTTTATGTAGCAATTGAGGGAAAATATCTATAAAAAGGCTCCTTTTTTAGATATTGCAAAAAAAAAAAAAAAAGGTTGGGAGATACTGCTCCGAACATATTTATTGGCTGCTTGAATAAATGTAAAATGTGGTGAGAGGCACCGAAACATTCCTGGACATGCACTGAGTGACGGTGCTTCATGGCTCTGCCCTTAGGAGCTGGGCGGGGGATGCGAGCACAGATTCCTGCGTTCTGAGGCTTAGCCGGGGTGCGACAGCGTTCTGACTTGGGTTTGAACTGTTGTCTTCCTTTCCAACCATCGTTTTGATTTGAGATTCAAAATGAAACCACAGGAATTGGGGACTTCTCCTTGGTCTTTGGCCTACCTGGGTGTGGAAATGGGACAGCTGTCCCAGTGGGAGCAGCCTGGAGGTGACGAAGCTGGAACTGTGACAGTAGCAGCGGCAGGGAGCAGAGCACGGCAGTTCAGCGGGGGGCCACCCGCCCGCTCTCCCCTGTGGGCACCCACCCGGCTGTGCGGAAGCTCACTGTGACTCTACCGCACACCGGATTGCGCTAAGATGTGAACCTCAGTTTCCTCATTCCTAAAATGGGGGTGATAGTCGGCACCATGGCCACGTGGCACGGTTCTTGTTGGTATCAAGGGACATCATCTATGTGGGCAAACACTACAAACTGTAAGTTATTAATTTTAGTGCAAGTTATTATTATCCCGCTGATTGAAATGTTAGTAGTGATAGATTTCCTGTGAAGAAGCAAGGGAGAATTAATAGAATAAGATCTTTTCATGCCCAGGGCAGTCAGAAGGTCCTGGAAGACTCCTCATGACATTCTACTTGGCCCCACGTAGATGCCAGGGGAGCTTGAAAATGAGAGCCCTGATGGAACATTTTCTAGAAATAATTTTATACCGTGGAATGGGGAGTATGAGGTGGAAAACTGACAGTCTCAGCCACAAAAGAAAACAATTTAAAACTGTACCTAATTTTTCCTTTTTTTTTTTTTTTGAGACAGAGTCTCGCTTTGTTGCCCAGTCTAGAGTGAGTGCCGTGGCATCAGCCTAGCTCACAGCAACCTCAAACTCCTGGGCTCAAGCAATCCTCCTGCCTCAGCCTCCCGAGTAGCTGGGACTACAGGCATGAGCCACCATGCCCGGCTAATTTTTTCTATGTATATTAGTTGGCCAATTGATTTCTTTCTATTTATAGTAGAGACGGGGTCTCGCTCTTGCTCAGGCTGGTTTCAAACTCCTGACCTCGAGCAATCTTCCTGCCTCGGCCTCCCAGAGTGCTAGGATTACAGGCGTGAGCCACTGCAAATGGCCCCTAATTTTTCCTAGTATAAGGGTACCTAAGAAGTTAAACCATCCTAGGAGGTTCTCCTTGAACGTGTTCCCCACTCTTAACCTTGCTCCTCTGTCTCTGACCTCAGGGATTTTTTTCTATCTTGATCCCATAGAATAATTGTTCTTTGTATTTTTTTCTCTGTTGTCTATGCTGTGATCGCAGATACACATAGTAAGCACTTTATAAACATTTATGCCTCTCTTAAGAGCATTTATTTTCACTTCTACTGTGTAAATTGCTACATTTTGGGAAATGCTACCCCACCTATGGGAGTTTCTGTCATCATAGGAGCTATCCAACCCTATAGGAATTTTCCCCTAAATATAATTTATTTGATGTGGAATAATCTGCCCTCTTGGGAGGTTTTGAGGATGATGTGGGAAATAGGACAGTAGCCATGGTAGTCCTGGACATTCTAAGAGAGTTAGACTAGTCTATGGAGTATGGGAACAATGAACATTGTTCCCATTGAGCTTATCCACATTAGGAGGAATAGTTACACTTTGTATTTTTCCAGTTTTCTGGAGTACTGTTAGAACAGATATACACATATACAAGTGCGCACACTTCAATCTTCTGAGTACAAAGATTAATTCTCAGAGAAATCCCACAAACAAGGGCAGAAACACTTTCCCAACCACCCCATAATTTGGTAGACCGCTTCTCTCATGGCAGAGTTAGTGATTCAAGTAATATTGTTTGTCTGTTTTCATTCATCTTTAACTTTTAAATGTACTCTCAGGCCTTCCAAGAATAAGAAATTTGAAGTGTTGAAATTATCATTTGCATTAGTATAGTTAAATTCCTAGACGAATGCCATCCTCTTGTCCGATCCCCATAGGGGGTCAGAATAGTTTCATTCTTCCACTTAAGACGTATTTCCATTTCTTCCCAACAGGCTTCCTCGTGTTATGCTCATTCCTGCCCAGTGCCTTGGCCTATACTGTTCCCCTGATGAGGAAAACCCTTTGGATGATTTCTTCTTCATCCTTTGAGACCCAACCCAAGTCTCACTCCCTCCACAAAATCTTCAGCTTCTCCAGCCCACACTGACCTCTGTCTCTGACCTTCCATTATATTCCCAGAGTTGAGTGAATAATTGTTCTATGTATTTTTTCTCTGTTGGAAATGTTGTATTTGCAGATACACATCGTAAGCACTTTATCAACGTTTATCAACTAGATGAGTGTCAATGTGAGGCTAGAAGCAGGAGAACATTCCTGGGTAACTGATGAAAGATGGTGTTTCTTAAAACTCTTTGAGAACAAGGAAATTATCATATATAGTTCCTTATTCTCACTAGTTGTAGAACTTTGAGCAACTTACATAAACTTCTTTTAGTCTTGGATTATTTGGGTATAAAACAGAGGTGCTGATAACAACTTTGTCCATTTGGGGGAAGAATCAGAAATAATATAGAATAAGTGGCTCACTTAATGCATGGAATATAGTAGGTGCTCAATAAATAGTAATTGTCATCACTGTCATTGCTGTTGTGTTTATTTTCCACAGTATATAGTACAGTGCTGACCACGTCTGACTCTAATTCTGGACAATGAGGTTGTTCAGGGTCTTACAATGTCCTTCATTGGTCCTAATGTTTCTGCATGATTAGTCTGCAGCACAAAACCTCTGTTGAAGGAAATAAGTTGGAAGAGAAACAAGAAGATCCAGTAGAAGTGCCACATCCAAGCACCACAGCCTGAGCCAGGTAGAAATGAACACTTTCCCACTGAATTCCCTGGGCTGGTGTGAGGCGTCGCCCCCATAGCTCAGCTCAGACTACACAAGAAGTGTGATAAACCGGGACTCTGAATAGTGGCTTTCATGAAGCAGCTCAGATAAAAATCTTACCATTCAATTCTTTAATTTACAACTTAGAAATTCTAGATTGGTTGACATTGGCTCTATACTTTAAACCAACTGATGGGAAGAAAAATCTGTTCTTGATTTAGTGGCCTTCTTTGCCCCCTCCACCCCCCAACCCCTTTCCTCTGAGCACTGACTAAAATCTCTCCAAAACAAGTATTGGGGGGCTGCACGGTCTTCAGGGAGCTGATGGCGGGAGTGGTGCAGGAAGGGAGACATTTGCATCTCATTGCTGGCTTCTGGAGTTGCGTCCCTTCAAACGCTCACTTTCTGGCAAGCCACCATTCCTCCCCATCCCTAGGGAAGCCCTTATTCAACACTAAGGCCCATAAGCAGGAGCCTGCAAACCTGGATTCTGTTTGGGCTGGGCTCTGTCAACAGCCCCTCCTCCACCTATACAAGTTATGCATATCTTAATAGAAGCCCTCACTGGACAACCTTTGCAATGCCATCCCCAGGGAGGAGACTCTAGAGTTGGAATATCCCTATCAAGTAGCTAAGGTTACAGGGAGAAGGAAAGGCTGGGACAGTCTTTAATCCAGCCATATAGGGAGCCTTATACTCTGTGTGTCAGGGCAAAGACTAATATAGGGCACAACAAGGGAATGCTAATGGTTAAATAAATAGTAATTGAGTGCCAGACATCACACTAGGTACTCAACATGTATTATTTATTTTTCATAACAATCCTGGGAAATGGAACTTGTTATCCTGAGTAAATTCAGCCCAGAGAGCCCAAGCAACGTGCCCACTGCCATTTGGCTGGTAAGTAGCACGATGGAGCAGAGCGTTTCTCCTGTGCTTCATGAGCTCTCCTAGGAACTTGTTTCTCAGGCTTTCTGTCCTCACGAGGGATTTATAGATCACAAGGCAGAACTGTGCTCAAAAGGACCTGTTAGAAGAGGATTGGCCTGCAAGGTGGAGGCCTGAGTTCTAGTCCTGTTCTGTTACTAACTCTTTGATTTTGTACAAGTCAAACCTATATTCTAGGTCTCATCCATAAATTGAGGGAGTGGAACTTAAACATCTTTGGAAGGTTTCTTCCAGCTCTGTGATTCTATGAGCCAAACAGTGTCTAACTACATTTATAGGAATAACATAAAAATTCCTTCCCATCCTAAACTCAGTTATCCAGCAGGCTTATTCATCGTGAAGAACCAGATCATAAGCAAAACAGCTGTCACAAAATTCACAAACACAAAGTCATGCCCTTTTATAGAATCAGGCCTATTTTATAGAATCTGAACCTATTTATTCATACTTTCCAAATCACCATAAAAAGTTTCCTCCACTCAAAATGCAAAGAACAAATTAGCAGAGGCATGAGGAGGAGCTGATGTAAACAGGCACAAACAGAAAAATAAATAATGAGGAGGGATAACTTTTTTAAAAACTTTAAATTCCTAAGGAAGAAAACAGGCGTAGGGCCAGTTAGTACAAAGAAAAAGGCCCCAGTTACTTCAATAGGTCCTTGGGGCATCATTGCATCAAAAAACAAGACAAACATACACCAATGTTCATGTTGATAAATTTTTTCTTTTTCTTTTTTTTTTTTTTTGATACAGAGTCTCCCTCTGTTGCTCAGGCTAGAGTGCTGTGGCATCAGCCTAGCTCACAGCAACTTCAAACTCCTGGGCTGAGCAATCCTCCTGCCTCAAGTAGCTGGGACTACAAACATGCACCACCATGCCTGGCTAATTTTTTCTATATATTTTTAGTTTTCCAGCTAATTTCTTTCATTTTTAGTAGAGATAGGGTCTCACTCTTGCTCAGGCTGGTCTTGAACTCCTGACCTTGAATGCCCCTCCCTCCTCGGCCTCCCAGAGTGATAGGATTACAGGCGTGAACCACCACCACGCTGGCCATGTCAATAAATTTGCATCACCAAGAAACAGTTAATCAATATGGGTAAATTCTGTTTAAAGAGGAAGGGAAATGTTTATTCTGTTTTAGAGAGTTTTCCATGCATTATGGTTTTCCTTTTCAAGTTTGATACTTAATTGGGTAGACGCTAAACTTTCCAGAAAACCTGAACGTTTTGGTTATCTATTGCTACATAACAACCTCCCCCCCGAAATATAGTGGCTTTAATGATGACTGTTTTACTATGTCTCATGATGTTATGGGTTAAATGGGCTCAGCTGGGATGTTCTTCTGCCCCAAAGAATGTTGGCTGAGGCTGCCATCATCTGGGGGCTCAATCAGATGGGAGCATCTTGAGATGCTACATTCACATGGCTGGCGGTTGATGGTGACAGCTGTCTGGAGCCCTTCTGGGGCTGCCACCTGGAGTGCCTACACCTGTCCTGTCCACATGACTTGGGCTTCTCACAGCCCAGCAGCTGGCTTCTGAGAAGAGCAGTTCCAAGGGCAAGGATTCCATGGGGAAAAGAGAGGAAAGAAACTGCCAGTCCTCTAAAAGGCAGAGTCTAGATCTGCACACAGCATTACTCCTGTCAAATCTTACTTAGTAAGCATATGCAGGGCCAACCAGATTCAAGAGGAGGGGAGATCAACTAGACCTCTCAGTGGGGAAAGTGACAATGAATGTGTGGCCACATTTAATCTACCACGTCTGGTCTCCAGGACAACTTTTTCCCTGAGGGGCCTGGAGTACTGAGTTTTCGCTGTATTTCATTTTATGTTGTACTTTGTGTTTTTCAAAACACCTTGGGAAATATCGTTTCTTTTCTAAACACAGCAGCTGGAGAGATTCTTTTAAGACCCAAGTCAGATTATATCACTCCTCTGCTCAAAACTCTCCAGCGGCTGCCATCTCATTCAGAGTAAAAGTCAAAAGCCTCACAAGGCCGATCCTGTCTGGTCCCAGGCACCTCTGAGTCCAGAGTTACGGCATCTCTCCCAGCCACTCTGCTACAGCCACTCTGGCCTGGCTGTTCTTTGAACATGCCAGGCTCAACCCTGCCTCAGGGCCTTTCCATATGCTGCTCCTACCGCCTGAATGCTCTTGCCCCAAATGCTCTCAGCTCCCTTCCTTCCCTGCTTGGGCCTGTGTCCCCATGGCACCTCTTAGAAGTGCCTCCTTCTTTTCTCCCCAGCACTGCCCATTCCCCTTCCCTGCTTTGCTTTTTGCCAAAGCCCTTAGGAACCCCGTGTGTTTTGCTTATACATTTATGTATCCACTTCCCCCAGTGGAACTCCAGGGAGACGGAGACTGTTGTGTTTGCTCCTGCACCTCCAAAGACTACAACCGTGCCTGGTCCTCAGTAATGACCCATAAACATCTGAAAGAGATATTGACTAAAAGAATGAATTCTCATAGCAATAGTAGTCATTAGTCATGGGCAGTGCTGTGTTCTCAGCTTTACAGATGAAGAAACAAGAGGCCCAGGAGGTTTTGTGGTCTGCCTGAGGTCACACGGCTAGCGGTAGAGCCAGCTTTGGAGCCCAGGTGCTGTGACTCGCAGCCTTAGGTCTCTGGGGTGACCACTTGCTGTGTTCCCATGCGGCTCTGTCCATACAGGCACACAAATGCCTCTGACGTGGGCTTTGGACAGGCTCAATGCACAGACATGCAGGCTTTCCCCGAAGTGAGAAGAGGGTACCACGCGGCTGTCATTTCCTGGACAGAGAAATATGCTTCTTACCCACTGGGTTCAGAGCAATAGTAATTACGAGAGTCTGGAGGGAAGTAAGAAAAAGCATTGGGGACGTTTAACAACCTTCAGTGACCTGCAAATTATTATTTACAGCAACACAGAGCATTTCCTCTGCAGAAGCAAAGATGTAGAACATACCAAATATATGTTTTCCTTTTTTCTTTCTTTGTGTTTTTTTTTTCCTTTTAAATAAGCCAGAATCCTCATAGCACTCACCAGAAGCAGACAGAGAAGAGAAAGAGTTACTGGGCAGGTCAGGACGGACTTACCCCTAGGAGATGAAAGGAATGAATCCTCACTGTTCTTTATTAAATTCCTCCCAGAAACTCTGTGAAGATGATATTAGAAAGTCTAAGAATCACACTGTAAACTCTTGAGAGGCTGGGTCAGGTCTTATTTATCATGCATCTCCTTTCGGTTCAGCACACACTGCTTCGCACCGGCAGATCTGGACAAGTATGCTTGACTTGACTGCCTGGGCTGGGAGGAGCTTCGTTTCTCATCGCTTCCAGTCTTGTCCCCAGAACATAGACCATCTGTCCATTTCTGGGCTGCTGCTGCCAAAGCTAAAATGCTTCTACTGACAGGGAGCTCATTACCTATCACATCACCCCCCCTCCCATTTTTTAATACTCCTTATGTTGAGCTACTGCCTGTCCCCTAAGTCCCATTCGTTCGCTCTAGTTCTTTCCTCTGGATTAACAGAGGATAAACCTACTATGCTAGCATCATATAAGCTCTCTTACATCAGACAGAAAGAGTACTCATGTCTCAATGTCTCTAAACGGCAGAACCTGGCACCTAATAGTCCCTGAAAGAAGGAGTTCCCTGAAAGTCCTAGCAGGTGTATGTGTGTGTGTGTGTGTGTGTGTGTGTGTGTGTGTGTGTGTGTGTTACTAGTATGGGAAGTATGTTTCTATTCAATGCAGAGCTCAGTATTATAGTCCAGCTGCCTGGGTTCATGTACAGGGTCTGTCTCAAAGCTGTGTGACTTGGGTATGACACTTAGCCTCTCTGTGCCTTGGTTTCTTCATCTGTAAAATGGAAGTTATGACAGCGACAACCTGATGGGATTGTTGTGAGGATTAAGCGTGTGAATGCCTGTGAAGCATTAGCACGGTGCCCACCTAGCTCACAGCTGGCGCTTGGGCCACGTGAGCTCTTACATACTAACCATTCAGTGTCTCTGCGGGGAGTTCTGCTTCTCACTGGGTATAAGATGCAGAAGACACCTGGGCAGCTGGTGGAATTGTCCCTGGTGGCTTCCCCCTTCAGTGCTTCCGTGCTGCCTCGCTCTTCCTGCTCCAACACCCACCCCCAGGCCAGTCTCCCAGCAGACCATTCTCTTGCCTGCTCAGCCTCCCCTGCCAGGGGGCTGTGGCTGGGGACACTTGCACTTTCATAGGGGACCAGAGAAATCCAAAATTCCTCAAAGTCCAAAGGAGTATCTCTAAGGGTGACATCTCAGGGTGGCGAGAGGGAAACAATTATTTGGGAGGAGGAAGGTAAAACTCTTCCCAGTGGCCCTCACTCCGCACACCTGCAAACACTCACCTCCTCGGCCCGGCCCATTGCTAGTGTGTCAATGGGATCACATCTGCCTGCCAACTGCCTTCGGTGTGACATTTTCTACCTTGCTAAGTCATGACAACCCCTGTGATATGGCCAAAAACGAATTGCTGTCAAATTTAGTCAGCAGTAGTGATAGTTCACATGAAATGACAAGAAAGATAACACGGTGGACAAATGGTATTAATGTTCCAAATTGGGCATGGGTCAAAAAATAAACATAAAGAAAAGAAACTGACATGTCTGAGGGCCTGTTTTGTACAGGTCCCTGTGCTAGGTGATTAGTGTGTGCCCTCACTACCCTGGGGTGTAGTCACATTCTGCTGACTTTCAAAGATGAACAGTGAGCTGCCCGAGGTTCACGGCAGTGAATCAAGGATTCTAACACTATTTGGTTTGCATGCAAAAGGAAAGGTTTTGGGCAGTGAGAGGGAATTTTAAGCCAGTGGTCAGGAGACCTGGTTTCTAATCACAAGTACACGATCAAGGGCTGGCTTCTGTCCCTTCACATATAAAATGAGGATGAAAATATCTACCTTACATTTCTCCCAGGGCATGTGAAGTTGTTTTTTAAAAAAATCATAGTACTTATTTATTTATAAGAGGAATGCATGCACGTGAACAAAAATATCAAGGGCTATTGCAGAGTAAGCCTCTCCCCCGAGCTGTGAGCTCACGTCCGAGATGAAACTCCTTAATCATGTCAGTTTTCACTTCTGGTGGTTCCCACCACACACCTAGCGAACTCCCTTTTACATCTGTTTCTTGAAGTTGTTCAATTTATACTGCATCCATCCCCCACTGCTGTGACACAGATTCTTAGCACATTTGCACTTTCTGTCTTCTGTGGATTTTTGTACATACTGATATAATCTTCATTCTTGTGGTTACGTTTATAGGTATTAAATAATAGACTTAAACCCTCATTTCATGACTCATCAACTTTTAGGCAGTGTCTATTGACTTGTGTCTAGAATGAAGGTGCCCCCAGGGCTGAGAATGTCCGTCTGGTTCTTCGATGCCTCCCAGGGCCCAGAACGGTCCTGACACAGGTAGGTGCTTACCTGTGGACAGGTGTTACAAAAGGCAGCCACATCCCTGTGCTTCCCTGCCCTCTCTGCCTTCCCCACCTCCCTTCTCTGAGCTGTAGGATTTACTTTTGCCTTTTCGAGGTTTATAAAAATGTATCCTCTAGGTCTCCCAAGTTTTGTCTGTAGGTTGATTTGAAAAACTGAAAAGCAGTACACAGGATGTAAGGTATTGGGATTATGAAGATACTATATGCTGCAGAACCAAGTAGTATGACCAAATCCCTGTCACTGAACAGGGGACCTTTGGGGGGAGAATGTTCTAGAAGCCAAGGCCAAATTCTCTTTTTCTACACAGGCAAATGCCATTGAAGCCAGTTGCTGCCTGAGGAGGAGGGTGGGGCTCTATAATTTGAATTCATTCCCCCATAATCCAACCCTGCTCTTTGTGGGAGGCTCAATCTGGAGCCTCTGCAAGACTTTGCTGGGAAGGGCAGCTCCACCTCCAGGCCACTTCTCTTCCTGTGTGTGTTTTTGGGGTGTAGATTGTTCTGCTCAGTCAGCTTTATTATCACTACGATCTCATCTGCTTTGTGTTCCAGATATTTGTAATTTTCCGGATTGTTGCTGGGACCCTTCCATATTTGTCATGGATTTATTCTTTTGCATTTATGTGTCATTGTTTCAGTGGGATTGGGGAGAGAGAAGTAAAGCAGGCCCAATCTAGTGTTTTGAACTTCAGGGTTTATTTAGAAAATTTTCAAACTAATAAATATTCCTTCAGTGCATGAATATGAGATCTTATTGCTCAGGGAAGGAGGATTATGATGGTGGGTTTTTGACGGAGCCAGAGAACTTACAGTTGCATCCTTCTCTGTCCCCACCCCAAAAAACAATGCCGTGTCACATGCTTATAAATGAATATTGCCATCTGGGTGGATTAACTTGACAAGTCCATGTGCCAATGAGACAAGAATAGAGAACAAAGTTCAGGGACAGGGTGCAGGGATGAGGGGAAGAATGAAAGAGGCATTTGATAGGTTTTTCTGAGTACCACTTACTGTTATATCTGAGGACTTGTTTTGCAGTGAAAAGAATCAAGACTCCTTGAGACAACTTGATGTAGCAGAAAGTACTGGGTTGGTGACAAACAGAAGGAAGCTTAAGACCTAGTTTGGTCTCTTATGTCTCCTGCAAAGTGGGTACAATGACAATACCTACCTCCAATGTGGTGGTGACGACTGAGCAGGGTGACACATGAGAGCACCCAGCACAGTGTGTGGGTTCTCCATCAATGTTAACTCCCTTCCCCTAGAGGCCAGGAGATGGACCAGCGCAAAAGAAGAAAGGTGAAAGCTCTTTGTACCTGCTCTGCTTAGCTGTCTGCAATCAGTTTCATGTCTTTAATTCTGTCTTTGTCTGTTTATCTCTCTGTTTCTTCTCCTCTCCTCCCCCAATCTCCAAAGCTAGTAAAATTTAAGTGTACATTTAAAGAAAATTGCGTGGTGTCAGCCACAGGAATGTGCTACCAGGTCACAGTGGCATCCTCACTCTCCCCTGGGATCCCAGATGGAGGAGCCCGGCTGGACCTGACAGCTTGTGGTGGGATTTCCTGGATGCTCTTTCTGCCCTCTCAGCCGTTTATTTGCCTTTAGATAAAATAGCTCTACAGTTAGGGGACGAATGCGATGCCATCCTTCTGTGGCAGCATTCAGTGGACTGAGGCCAGTGCAGGCTGGAAAACGACTGTGTCAGGCCCTGAGAAAGCACGTCATGAGACAATCTGGACTGGGCAAAGGTTGATTTTAAAAGCACTTTATTCTTCCTACAGACACTTAGTCAAGTTGTTCTTCCCTGCCTTGAGGTCAGCCACGGATCACAGGTCCACACGACCCCCAGGAAAACTGGCGTGTCCCCACCCAACCAAACTCCCAGGTGGCCCACAGCCTCTCATCTCCAGACATTTTTCCAGGGGCACGGCAGATAGATATCCCCAAATTCCCTGAGGTCAAGCCCTCTCTCCCCCGCAAAGGGATTGGAAGCCCATTGGCCTGGGTTTGGGTCCTCGTCATGTGACTGAGCAGTTTGCCGATCTCTGCACCTCCGTTCCCACAGCTGCAAAGTGAGGTTCACATGAGAACCCGCCTCGTGGGGGTTGGAACGAGAATGGAGTGAGTTAACACACGAAAAGCCCTTAGGATGGTGGTTCTCAACTTTGGTGCACACAGAATCACCAGGAGGGCTTGTTGAAACGTAGATTGCTGGGCCCACTCCGGAGAGTCCCCTTCATTTTGCATTTCTAGCATGTTCCCAGATGACGCTGACGCTGCCTGACTGAGAATCCTGTGCTGGCACAATAGCTGGCATGGAGCATTGCTATAGGATTTATTTGTTATTGACTATTTACTTGGGAGATTAAAAAAAAAAGAATGCCATAATGTGTTTAGAATCCAGGGCATGATTAAATAGTAACAGAATAGAAGGTTCTGGGTACTGAATGAACTAGCTCGCCCTCTGTGAAGGGTTAGAAGACAACAGGGGCTGGAGACAGGCAGGACGGCCTGGAGGGTGTGAGCATCCAGGGTTCCCACTGGCCCTCATTCTGCTGCTGAGTTTCTGGGTGAAAAACAAAGACGGGAGCTTGGGAGCCAGGTACGGCTGGCCTAGCTCACTCCCCAAGTATTTTGGACTAAGCATGGCACCAGGTGTTACAGGCAATAATGACACGAAAGATTGGGCCCCTGCCTTAAATAACCTCAGTTACGGAGCCAAATCTATCACACACCAAATGATAAGGAAACACGGTGGGTACCGGAGGTCTGACATGGTGCCACCGGCTGCAAGCACAGTAGGAGGTGGCCCGTGGGTCACGGTGCTTGAGATCGTGCATCTCGAGGACCAGCGTTTGAAGCTCGTCCTGCCGTTGCCGGTGCAGCCTTGGCAATGACCCTGGAGCCCGCTGAGCATCAGGTGTGTGTCTGTAATCAACAGGGCAGCCGCTTCCAGGGTCCCCGTGAGGCCATGAAGCACCGTAGGGTCCCACGAGGGCGGGGCCCTGTCTGAGCTGTGCATGGCCACACCTCTGCCCAGATGGTCCTGCTGGCACGTGGCAGTGGAGAATGAGTGCTCGCTGCGTCTGTCTGCTGGGCACAGCGTGGGTCACCGCTGTTGTTATTTTGGGTGAGGACCGGGCTGATTAGGGGAAACCGGGGAGAGATGTGGAGAGTGAGCTGGACCTGGAGGGATGCATGGGATGAGGACAGAGGAAGGAGAGTATTTTGGAGGTGTCTGAGGGTGTTAGGCAAGGTAGGAAGCAAGAAGGAGCGATGTGCTCTGGGGCAGCAGGGACACAGGAGGGCGGAGGATTGGGGCCCACTGGTGGCGCAGGCTCTGCAGAGCTCGGGGGTGGGGGGTTTCAGGGTCTGCACATCCACCAGAAAGCGTTATTCTCCCTCCCACCCCCGTGTCACTCTGATGCTTTTGGTCACATACAAAGCAAGAGTCAAACAGCCCAGGTCATAGTTTTTTCTTGTTTCTATTCTAACAGACAAATCATCTGGTGAAAGAGAATCAACTTGGGCATAAACGAATATTTCTCAGATCATTTCTTTGTGTCTTAACCGTTCTGCACATACGCACACAGCTTGGGACCCAGGTGCTCACATCTATCTAGCTTACTCTGATATCCAGGTTGTTAGAAAGATAGCCTGAAAAAAAATTGTTCTTCTATCGCATTTAATTTGGATGCTTTTTTATTCTCTGAAGCACGGCTATTTCAAGGATGGCCTTGCTCTGGACTTCTAGAAGGCCTAGACACCAATCTGGTCTGTGAGTCCTTAGGACTAGGATCCAGAGGAACCAGGAGCTCCTTGTAGGAGGTTCACCTTCAAGGACCTGTGAGCAAGTCCCTGCTGTGGGGAAGGAAAGGAGGCCAGGAAACTCTCAAAGAGAGAAAAAGCTACATCCTCAAGTGCCAACTGGAATCGCTCAATACCTAAGTGTTGTTATTAGGTCATTAAATATAAAATGTCCAATTGCCAATCAAAAGTTTAGTTTCTTGTATCTCAAACAAGCAGTGCAATTAATCAAAGTATGTGCCTAAACTATCAATATGGTTTTGCCATCTTAACGGTAGCTTGCTTATACCAGCAGTGAAGAAGCCTAGAGAGTGAGTGGTGATTAAATCACAAAAGGTGTTTTTCACAGCTTGTTGAGAATTGAATATTTTTCCTTGCAGGAAGTGGTCCAAAGCCTGGAAGAAGTGGTCGTCAGTTGGTGCAAGGTCTGGTGCATGCGATGGATGACAGTTTCCAAGTCCAGCTTCTGTAGTTTGAGTAATGTTGTTTGTGCAGCATGTGGTCAAGCGTTGCCTTGCAAGAGGATTGGCCTGCCCCTACTGACCAATCTTGGCTGCTTAATCAAAAGCATCCTCCTCATTTCATCCAATTCATGGCAGTAGACATCCACTGTAATTGATTGACCAGGTTTCATGAAGCTGCAGTGGATAATACCAGCGCTGGACCACCAAACAGACACCATTAGCTTTTTTGGGGGGTTTGAGACTGTGTTTTAGCACTTTATCTTTATCCAACCATTGTGCTGAATGCTTGCGATTATCAAAAAGAATCCATTTTTCATCACTCATAACAGTAAGGTGTAGAGATGGTTCACCTTTGTATTGGGACTGCACACACCTGTGGAAGGTCGGGCTCTCTGTCATTGGCACATGCACTCGCGTGGCCCACAGCTGTGCACTGCAGCATGATTTCCAGACGGGGCGAACGAGACAATAACCCTATGAATAGGATATGAACAGCTCACACTTACCAAGCCCGTCTGTGCACCAGGAAGGGCGCTGAGCACCTACACAGACTATACATTTTAACCCTCGTGCCCACCCTGCAAGTAAGCCTTGTTATTATTCCCACTTTACAGGTAAGGACCGAGACACCAGATGCTCAGGACGATGAAGTGGCTCCCCTAAGTTCTCACACCTGGCTGGGGGGCTGTGGTTTTCAACCCAGGGCAGCTGGGCTCAGAGTGCAGAACCTTGACCAGTGACTGGTGTTGCCTCCCAGCTGCAGGGTGCACGGCAGCTGCTAACGAATGGAGCCACCCCTTCTCGGGGACGGCCGGTTCCCTGGGCAGCCTACCAGCGGGGACTCTCCACTTCACCCACAACAGCGCCTGGCACGTGGTGCAAGCTCAAAAGGTATTTAATGAACAAAGGAATAAGTGGATGAGTAGAATCTCCTTCTAACATGAGCATCGCACCCCAAAGTGTTGGCCTCGCGAGGGTCACCGAAGCCCTCCTCACCCTTCCAACTCTGACCAATACTATTGCTGCGATGGGTTCTGTCAATGCAGGCCTTGACTCTCCCTGGCGTCACGGTGAGATCCTCGCCAGGTTTGCCCCACCTGCTCACAGAGCGTCAGGCCACCACAGAGCAGCACGGTCATTTTGGGAGTCATGCATGAAGGTGTCACGTGTGCCAGCCGTGGTCCCCGTGTGGTGCCCTCTTCCCCTCCAGCCCCTCCCGATGATGTCCTCTGCCTGCATGGCCTCCTCCTTGGCGTAGGATCTGCTGTGGGGGTGCCGCGGCCTGTGCTCAGGGCCACCTTCTCTGAGAGCTACCAGCCCTCACCCTGCCACAGCCGCGCCGTGTTCGGTTCAGACAGGGAAGGGCCACCACCCCACTCTGTCACACGGTCTCCTGGGGCTTGACCAGGGGACGACACGAGTGCCAGTGATTGCTGGGTGCTTTAGAAATCCTCTCCTCCAGCTTCACATTGAAGCCCGGTCCCCATTGTGCCCACACTCGTGTTTGGAATTGGCTGGTGTATGCGTGTGTGTGCATGTGTGTGCATGTGTGCGCATGCGTATGTGTGCATGTGTGTGCGTGCACGTGTGCATGTGTGTGCGCATGTGTATGTGTGCATGTATGTGTGCATGTGTGTGCACGTGTGTGCATGTGTGTATGCGTGAGTGTGAGAGAGACACCGTGCTGTCCTCCCCCCACACCGGATTCCCACACTGACACAGACGGCTCTTTCCTTTCCTTCCCCCAGATGCTAATCAACCCCTGGATACAGACGTTTGCTGATCTGGGTTCCTCCCCCTCACCCCCCACTTCATCAGACAAATCCAGCCACATGTGGATCCATTTTAAGGATTATCTGGGACCACCCCCACGGCCATCCCCTGGTTACAAACCTAAGAAGATCAGCAACTTGGTCCAGACATCAGGTGACCCAGCCTACTGGAGGGTGGGGGCAGGTACTCACCTTCATCGGCGGGTCTCACGGTTCCAGGTTCCAGATGTAAGGCCTGGGTTGACTGCCAAGCTGACGAGGCAGGAGCTTCAGGACCTCCCCTCCCCCCCCCACTTACATGGGAGGGAGGGGCCCCAGTGCTCATGTGTCTTTGTAAAATTTGCAGAAGTGACCCATTTTAACACAACCAGTTAAGACCACTGCCTTCTCTCCCCCACCTGCCCTCCACATCCACCGCCCTTCTGGTCAGGTGGCCTTGGAGTGGCTATGGGCAGTTTAGGATCTGGCTAAAGAGAAACTGAGTGGGGGACACATTAGTTCAGGTTTCATAGGGTACCCTAGGGCGGTTTGTCACCCTTTCCATGGATGGGTGTGTTATCGCCTAACATAGCCATCCTGGGGTGGGAGGCAGGGGTATCCTTACCACCCGCTGGGTGGCCCTGTCCCCATCATGGTGTGAGGGTGCAGGACCCTCTTCACCGTGTCCTCAGGCAGGTGGCACTAGCAGTGAGAGTAGTGAAGGGGGAGCAATTTATAAATGTGCGGAGCCAGCAGACATGCCGTGGAAATTCTTCCCATCACCAGGTGTCTGAAATTGTTTCAGTGGAAAATTTAGTTCCCATCAATGCCTAGTCGAAACTATAAATATTCAAAAAAAAAAAACAAATTTTGATCCACTGTGACAGAAGAAAGACTGAATTGCCTTATTTTCTTTATGCAGAAAATGACACTTGAAAATCATTATCATCCAAAGAGACGATGTGCAGAATATACAAAAATATAGAAAAAATAGAGAAGAATGTGTCGGAGTTACCCGATAATGTTTTTGATTTTGTGATATTTGTGGGGTTTGATGGCTTTTTTTACTCTTGTAATATGTTGAGATTTCTTCTCATTCTAAATAAAAATTCACATTTGTAACACACTAAAATTTGCCACACAATTTATTATGCGTAACATAACTTTGCATTATTTTTTTTTTTCCTTAAAGATCTAGTTGTATTAGCCTGAGGCTCTTGGATCAGGATGGGTCGTGGAGTTAAAGGGTGTTTGGAACTCTGTCCCTTTCTGAAATGTCTAGGGTGCTCGGTGGGGCCAGGAAGGTCCGTGCTCTGGGGTCTTTGCTCTGTGCCCGGCCTCACTTCTGGAGACCTGGCCACCAGGTGAGGTCGGATCTTTCCTGTTCTCTCCACAGAGGGTCTCGAGCTGTGCTCAGGATAGACAGGGCTCTGTTACTAAATAAGGACCTTGTTTGATGTCTTTGTCTCCCTCCATTTTAGAAAGAGAGGCCCCAAAATGTCACCCCCTTGCTTAAGTCTTTAAGGCCATAGTTTACATAAGGGAGGGAATAGTGTCTTGAGTCCCTTTTGAGTTGGTGGTGTTTTAATCTCAGCATTTGAGGTCTTAATATAGACATAGAGAGGCTGGAGGACATCCCTAGATCCTTCTCTCCCATCAGAGTGACGGCTTTCCCGGTCATTTGTTAATTTTGCACCCACTAGGTGGAGAGACCCTTCGACCTGTAGCTAAATGTGATTTGCATATTGACTGCTACTAATTGATTGTTCTTAAACGAGTCACTTCCCTCTTGGTGTTCATTTCTTTGTTTATAAAATGAGACGGTTGGATTATACGATCAGCACAGTCCCCCAAACTGTAGATTATTATATTCTGTGAATCCCTGTGCTTGTAGAATTCAAATTAAAACATTAACTGCCATGTGAGTTGTATTTAACTCATGATAGTTTTGAGCCTGGGGCCTCTTGAAGCATATGTCATTCACGCCTCTTCACCTCGGGAGCCATGTGAACTATTTTTCAAGTTGCATGTAACTCAGGCACAGTAAACGATAAAAAATAACAAATTTTTTATTAAATTAGAAAGGATGGTTTTGTTTTCAAAATTTTTATCCTATTTTCATAATAAAACAAGGAAAAAATTTTCTTTCTAGTGTGGCAGTCATTGTGTTAAACAGAGCGTAACTACTCATAATTGTCAAATAACTAGAATTTGTCTGACCTAAACTTTCAGGAAAAGTCACAAGGAAACAGGTTTGCATTAGGGGAAAGGAACAGGGGGAAAAAACGAGGGTTCAAAACAACCTTTTATGGTAACAATAGCTATATCTAAAACATTCTATGGTCATCATACGTTCAATAATCTAAGAAAGGCTCAGCCACTTTTATTAGGCTTGAGTTAGGTAGGAAATCAATTTAAAGTATTTTGGAAAGATTAGCATCTAAAAGGTAGACTTTTGTTGTTATTATTTTTGTTGTTGTAGCTGAAAGAATAGTTAGTGGTCAAGTTTCTCTGTCCCCTCTGTCGTCTCCAGCCCTGCAGTTAATTCATCAGATTCTTGTTATCTCTAAATGTGCACAGAACTTCCTCCCTCCTGTCTGCTCCTTCCTCTCTCAGCCGCAGTTAGCAGTAGCCCCACCCTTCACTTTCTCAGTTAAAAACCAAATAACCAAAGCAAGGAAGCAAATCCAGATTCTCTGAAAATACCAAGGACACCTCTGAAGTGGCTGAGTACACAGCCTTCGGAGAGAGACCTAGAGGGCTTCAGCTACTGCAAACACGGGCGCTACCAACTTATGGGATCCTGGAGCTTTAGGAAAGATGAGAACGCAAGGAAACCAGGCAGCTTGGAGTTATAGCAAGACAGAAATGTACAGGGATCATCCAGGCTTGTTCAGTGAAGACAGACATATTGATCCAGATTGAAATGTCCTTCAAGGCCATCTTCTTGCCTTTGTTGAGTCAATGCTATCTGGTTAGCTGCCTTCAGATTCTTAGGGTGGTTTCTCAGGTGTCTGAGAAGAGCGTTCCAGACGGGGATGGGAGGGGAGAGGGGATGCCAGCTCCCGAAGAGGGTCAGCCCCACTGTTACTGAATAGACTGGTCTTTGGTTTATACATCGGGCCCTTATGTGTTGGTTTACAAACAGCAGTCCGTAAGAAACGGATCTCTCATCTCTGGCAGGTCCAGCAGTCACACTAAATCCAACTGCCGGGCCTGTCAGGCTGAGGACCAGCGTATGGACTGCGGTAACTTCATCAGGCTACTGCTTCCCTGGGAGCCAGCCAGCCTGCCCTGATGACAGCCCCGCTCTCAGCAAGCTTCCTCTTAACTGTAACAGATCTCAGAACATTTTGCAAATAAGTAGGTGCCATCACTGCATTTTGGAATACACTACTTAGCCAGTACAAACAGGGTTTTTTTTTTTCCTCCCTTTCCTTTTCTTTTTTTTTTTTTTTTTTTTACCAAATTTGGTAGTCTGGTTTATCGCTCACTCCTGCCCTCTGGCAGTTGCGACATGTGCTAGTGGTTTGTTGTGGAGCATTGGCTCTTCGGGGTTGGTGATTTGTCACTTGGGTCGATGTGGCAAAAGAGGTGGATTCCAAGAAACACATGTTTAAGAAATTTAGGAAGGAGCACGGAAGTGGATATGATCATCGGCTAATCGGTTTGTGAGGCCAAAAATGCCCTCTGGTGCTCACCGCAGCACCGGGTGCCAATTCTTAAGTGGCGGTGACCTCCCTTGAGGTCGTCGTGTGAATGACTGTGATAAATGTCTGGTTTTGGAAGGTTAGGGATCTTTCTCTCTTTGCCTGTTCTCTGCACCCCCCCGTCCTCCCTCCCCGCCCTTTGGTTGTTTGGGATCTTATTGAAAATCACAAACCAGAAAGAAAACAGCTTCCAGGATCAGTGGTGAACATTTCAAGAATCAGGTTACCTCGGCCTGTGGCTCTTAAGCTCAACTTGAAGAAAATCCAGGTTGCTTTGGTGATGTCCCAGTACGTTTTCCCTAAAGTACTCACTTACTCTTGGTTTACCAGTGATCGGGAGGTGGAAAAGGGCAGAAGGGTCAGGCTAAATCAAGTGGCAGGATATATATATATATATGTATATATATATATATATATATCCCACCCCCTGCAGTAATTGGTTCTATCTGGGGCTACCACTGAGTCAGATGCTTTGGAACGAAAATAAGCCCTGGAGGCAGAGGACGTGGTTTTGGGGGAAATTGAACAATTGTGTAGGCAGGGTTTCAGTGTACCTTAAATAAGAAATTCAGTGGGTGTGTGAAGTTAAGGTGCTGGGTCAGTGGAAGATCATTTTCGGGAGAGCAAGATGGGCTTGGAGTGAGATCTGCTCCTTCCATAAAGTAGAGACCAGGGTAGCGGAGAAGCCTGGACCTAGGGCCAAGAGCTGCACTTTCTAATTCCTACTTTGCTTTGTGCTAAACTGGATGCTCAATCAGTTTGCCTTTTTGGGCCTCGCTTGCCTGGTAATAAGGTAATTGGATCAGTTCTTTGATGACATGCTTTCCTTCTGTGTTTACCCACACTCACCTCAAATATTCTTGTCACCACAAATGCTTTCATCATTACCCTCGGGTGACTCATATGAAGCAAATTTTGCACCATGATCAAACACATCACATTTTCCAATGTGGTATATTATATAGCAGCAATATTAAACATTTCTATTAAGTCAATGCACCAATACACCCAAAAGGGGAAAAGCTAGAAATCATAAAATGTTTAAAAGATAATTTCAATGACAAATGGTGCCACAAATAATGGCTAAATAGATATTGTTTGAAGAGGGGCTACTGTGTCAACTCTAGAGATTAATTTAGGATCATTTGTATTTAGCACTTTTTTAATGCAAAAGATATTTTTAATGCACGTAAAACAATGTCTTCTTAAGAACATTAAACATTTCTTAAAGGTCATTTCTATCACTATTTGCTTATTAGATTTGCCTATGTATCCTCAAGGTGCATGAATTCTAAATTCATGAGGTCTGAATTAATGACATATTATCGTATTTGTTTTTGGAATGTGTTGAACTGATTGATAACTCTTGAATCATTGTAAACTAGGAAATAAATCTGATATGATCTATGAGACTACATATAAAGCAGAGATTCTTTATCTAATGAATGCTAGAATTTATAGAGTTAAACTTAAACCAAAATGAGATTTCCTGAGGTCTTGAATACTAATATGTACTGCATTAGCCTCAAGATGGGTAGGGCCCTTCATAACAAAATAGAACGCATGCCAAATCTGGTATCTTACACAGTAATGTAGACTCCAGCCTTCTGATTAAATTCTTTGGATATTAAAATTGGGTTTGACCTAAATTCAAAGTGACTAGATATTTTTTTTTCCCTATAAATTTCAGAGAACTCCATACCAAGGCAAAAGGACTGTATCTAAATGTCTCTTTTTAAAGACACTCATAAAAATGCACTGAGTGCTAAAAGTTTCCACCCGAGGAAATGAACAAAACAAGTTGGATTCAAATAGCAACAACGACGACAAAGAATAAAATTAGAAAATTCTGTAATTAGACCTCAACATGGAAATATGTTCTAAATAATTTCAGTAATTACGGTCAAATAAAGAACAGAAATGGCAAAGCTATCCCATTTTTGCAGAAGTTGATTTTTTTGGGTTCTCTTTCTGCACTCATTAGCATCCTAAATTGTTAGTGCTGGAAGAGTCATTGGAGACCACCTATTCCAGTCCCAATAGAGGAGGAGGCCTAGAGAGGCCATGGAGTTGGCCCGTGTCTGGGAGCCAATCAGTGGTATAAATGAAACTAGAACTCGGCCCTTTCTGAGCAGCTGCGTTGCATAGCAGAATGTCTAACAGGCACCGACTAAATGTTTCTGGGATTGAATTAACTGATGCCCTTTGAGATTTCACTGGACACCAAGTCGATCAAAAGCCATCCATTCTTTTCCATGTGTGTCTTTTCTCAAGACACCTTTTTTTTGGTCTGATTTTCTAGATTCAAGAAAAGATGTGTGGAGAAGAGAATTGAGATGGGGCCCTGGAGAGAAAAGGTTTTTTTCCCCCACACTGAAGTTTGAGCTGGGGGGATGGGAGCTGGGAGCTGTGGGGGCAGACAGATAAAGAGAAAAGTGTTACTCAAATGAAATGAAGATTAAACACTGAGTTACTGAAACACATTCCCAAGTATGTTTCAATAGGTTTGGTAGCTGGGTTTTCATTCCCATGTTTTTGAGGGAGTTAAAAGTTGTTTCTGTGTAGAACAGAGTAGGCACTTATTAACTGTTGAATGCATGAATAAATCTATGGAGGAGAGAGTGTTACGTGTTACTTTCATGTGTTACTTTCATGTACAGTATCTGGTTGAGATGTTCCCCTGCTGGCTGGAAGGAGCTCTCATCCCCATTTTCTAGAGAGGGAAACTGAGGCCTGGAGAACACGATGGCTGGTGTCCACAGTGTTAAGTAGTGTCTTTTGCATACTCTGTGCTTCCCCCTCCCCACTTTCTAGTATAAGAGCTCCAGTCTTTCCATCAACTTCTTGGTTCTTTTGTGAACTGTCTTAATTGTGGGAAAAAGTAAAAACATAGGCCTCCGGTGCATGGCTGAAACCACAGATGAAAAAGGAAAAAATCAAAATGGCTTTAAGATTGGTGGATGTCCAATGTCATCGTACAGAGAACATTGCATGCTCACGTTGGAAGTAGAGGGTAAAAGTGAAGGGCAGCTTAAATGCTTCGTGATTTGCAACTGCCTTCCTCAATCCTGTTTCCAATTTAACTGCACGTTGTGGGTCAAGAGAGGCCTATATTCAGAGGCTTTATGGTGTCTTTATATAACAAGATTGATATCGCATTTCTGGGTTCCCTTCTCTGAAGAACTCAGCATAACTCCACTGGCACGGTCTCTTCCAATGAGAGAGGAACAGCAACTTTGTTTATTCCTGTGTCTCTGGCCTCTGTCTCAGGGAATGGCATCGGCTGTCACTGAGTAATTTAGCTAATGGACTAGGTGACGGAGACAGACCGGCATCTCCCTTGCCTGCATCCCACCTCGTCTCTAAAAGGAGCTTTTTATGGAGTAAATGATTCGCTTATTAGGTAAACAGAGAAACAATGTCGAGTTAAGATGAGGCAGGCTTCAATTCAGAGTGACGCTGAGCAAAGAGCCAGGTGGGACGTATCAGGCCCTGTGGGGCGGTGGGCATGCCCACCTGGGAAAGGTTCCGAAGAGCACAAATGCTCAAGGGCTTGCAGTGTGGCAAGTACGCTCCATTCGGACCCAAACCTTTCAGCCCTGGAGAGCAGGAAGTGAGACAGGGAGAGGATAAGGCATCTGATCACAGCACAACTTCACTTTCTGAAACTTTAAAAATCATAGTCTTTGATGAAGAGCTGTGATTCTCCAGGTAACTTCTATCTTTCTAGCCACAAGGAAACTGAGGGTCTGGGAGGTTTAAAGGCTTTGCCAAGGTTCCAGAATAATTATCGTCTGAGTTGAGCCTTATACCCAAGTTTCCTCTTTATTCATGAGTTAGGGGTGAATGTTTCTACCTTCTGGCATTCCAAGCAAAAGTCATCCATGAGAGCAGGAAACATATCTTTCTTGTTCACCAAAATGCTGGGCACAGAGCAGATGCTCAAGAAATATTTGAAGAATGAAAGAAAGAAATACAGACCTCAATGCTGAATGGATCCAAACCAGAACTCTAGATTGTACCCAGCTTGAGCCCCGAGCTGGTTCCCAGGATGCAGATTGGAAATTCTATTGTGGGCCTAGACCATGCATACATCAGAGAGAATCTAGAAACAAAATGGGGTGTTGATCAAGTGGAAAAGTCTGCCACCTCTCTCTAGCTTATAGGATTATAAGAATTGAACTAGTCCATTATAAGAATTGAACTAGCAAGTACCTAGTGGAGAGTGGGTGCTCAATAGTTGTTAGGGGTGATGATGGTGATGAACTTTGTGCCATACCAGATCCAAATCCTCAGCTTGAAGTTCCTTACAATTTTTAGGAGCTTGTTTGACTCAACCATAGTCATTGTTTCAAGTAACTATGACTAGCACAGATACATTGTTCTTAAAAAAGAGAGAAAAAAAAAGAAAAAAAGATGTTGGGATTCCACTCCAGGCTTTCTTCTGTTTCATGATGAATGTCAGTGAACAGGAGAGGTGAGAAGATTCATAGGATGTTCAGAAGGATTTGCAACTGGAACGAAGTCAGAGCATGCGGTATATGTAGCTCTCCCCACCTTATTCCATTTCACACAAATTAGTGACAGGCCACCAGATTAACTTCCCTATACATATTGTAGATCATGTCACTCTCCTGCTCAAACATCCTCACTGGCTCTCCATCACCTACCAGAAGAATACAGATTCATTATCTTGGGCCTCATAGCTGCCTTCAGTGCTACCTTGACTGGTTCCCATGATTTGCATGGAATGTGCGCTATAGCCCAGATCCACTTACCATTGCCCGAATTCCTCCTGCAACTTCCACCTTCATGCATTTGTCCCCTCAACCATCTTTGCTTCTAAAATCCTTCCCCTTCTGCAATTTTCAGCTTGCCTCTGAAATCGGTGGGAAGATCTTCCCTTCATCTGAACTTTTGTAGTTTTTTTGTATGCTTGATGAGACGCTTACATACTACTGCCCTTGATCTGTGATCTTTCATACCAAATTATAAACTCTTGAGCTTAGGAACTAGTTCTTATCCATCTTTTTATTCTCCTTAGTGTTTTTTAATATTTTCTTATTGAAGGAATGATGGAATGAATGGTGGATTGGACAAGAAGCACCAGCTTCTCACATATTGAGGAAGCTATAAGCATACTGTGCTAACAGCAAGGGCTCCAGCTATAGTCCCCTCACTGGAATCTTGCTGGAGGTGGTCCCTCTGCCAGGGGCTATGCAAGTTTGACATTTTCTCTTATATCTGACTGCACTCGAGAATGTAGAAGTGTCTATATGCCCAGGTGTAGCACCACTGGGAGAAGGAAGGCAATTCAAGGTATTTGAATCTCTGCAGACACTGTTCAGCCTGGTATTGCTAGATGGTCTGCTCCAGCCCCTGGGGCCCACTAAGTGCTTTCTTCACCTGGAGTCGTGAGCTCATTGGCTTTGAAGACCAAATGGACCAATGTCTTCCCAGCAAGGGGCCCTTTCTATTCACTATCCAACAACTGACCAGCCAGGGTGATAGTCTGTGTGTGTTCATATGTGTATGTTCATGTGAGAAGGATGTGCAGAAGCTGGGGATACTTTAGTTGGAACCTGACTGTGTAGTGAGGACTGGAGAACAGCATGAACATGGAGGCAGGATGGCACCAGACATGTGTAGGCTCAGGGAGCAGCCTAGTTTAGCTGGAGTGTCAGATGGAAGAGTGGAGATTTGAAAAGCAAGGGTGGGGTCACATCAGAGATGACTTAGAAGCCAGGCTGAGGCTTGGAATTCCAGAGAAGGGAAGGCAGGGCCATGGCGGGAGAGTTCAGACTAGGGATGGCAAGCAGGTTTCAACTCTTGCTGGAGGACTTAACCTCTCTAGGTGCCAATTTCTTTAGTTATACAGTGGGGGTACGGTACTTGTCTTATACAGTTATCACGGACATTAAATTAGATAGTGTATGTAGAGTCACTTTTTGTGGAATGAATAATAGATGAATTTGGCAAATTATTGGTCTTATTTCTGAAAGAGATACGTTCTAATTGTGGAACAATCAATATGGCGGTGCTCTTGGGTAATATTCTAGATCAAACTATTGAAAAGTTGGTTTGCAAGCATGAAATAAAGTACTGGTGATCTTCAAGAGTGGCGTGAGTTCCCTGAGACCTCTTTATGACAACACAAGCATCACTCCCTTTGTTTTCAGGAATGCTTGACTCATCCTGAAAAATGCAGCAGGAGTAGAGTGTTTGGATTTCAATGAGGCAATTGCAAGATTCTTCTTCATAACAGGCTGATGAACAAGACAGCAAAGGGTGAGCAGAAAGATGATGCATTTGGCTGGTTTCAAAACAGGCTGCATGTCCGTGTCCCCAAAGTCAGGACTGGTGGAACCCTGTCAGTCTGCAGATGGCTCCTCAATGACATGCTACCTGTCTCTGTCTTGTCCGATATTTTAAGAGAAGAACTTGGAGGAATATATTGAAGGTCTACTTATTAAAGATGCAAATGATGAAGAGCTAGGAAGGAAAATGAATGTTAGGGAGTAGGACCAGAATTTTGAAAACTCTATTATTTGTGCATCGCTATAGTATTTAGGTTTTGACAATAAACACTTTTTATTTCATGATCAGTTTTCAGAACACTATTATCCGTGCGTCCAAATTACAAACACACTCTCCTCTCTCCCGCTTGGCTTCCTAAACTCCTATGAATATTCTGTTCCCCTGGCACTGAACCAGCACCATAGGAATGGAACAAAGACAGAGCCCTCCTTCTAAACGACCAAGCTGTAAAATTAGCAAAGGAATAAAAAACAGCTGGCGAAATATGATAGTTGTTATTCCGAGCCCGTGAACCTGAAAAGATAGTTTATTTTAGAAGACAAACAAAATCTGCCTTCTGTTTGATCTGGGATAGCATCCACCGTCAGAAGCCGTCTACTCGCATTTAGTTGCTCTGGAGGTTTGGGACAAGCAGTACAGGCGCTGTAAACAAAGAACAGAAAGGATCAGTTTTCGTAATTCGACAGTAAACAGTACTAATTTGACTCTGCAGCTGTTTATCGATATTCAGAAAGAAAAAATGCAATTCAATAGAGGGAACAGTAGCCCGTGTGTTGGGACAGAATTGTTCATAAGATGGCAGGAGCCAGGCTGTCTTGAATCTCTTGATGTTAGAAGGACACAATGTAAATTGCCACACAATGTGGTTTGCATCTGGCAGCAGAGCCAGCAGTGGGAGCCTATAGCTTTTAGCTCTCAGAAAGGGTTCTCTGTAGTGGCTTCATCTTGATTTGTCTTAGTCACTGCCAATGGCTTCCCTGTCAATCACTGAATATTTTACAGAAAACGGGTCTGGCTCAAGGCAAAATTCACTCACTCACTCACTGACTCATTTTACAAATGTGTATTAAGTGCTGACTGTGTGCCAAGTGCTGTGTGCTATGTATTAAAGGCAAAAAAGAGGAACATTTTTTGTGCCCCTGTGATCTTCGTTTTCTAGCCGTAGAGAAATGTGCAAACAGATAATGATGATACAATAAGGCAAGCACGATAATAGAAGTATAACCTAGTTAACCAAAGAATCTGGTTAGTTGAGTTCCCATGTGTATCATTCATGAATTAGTCATAGAGAACCAGGTTATAGTATCGTAGATAGGATTCAAAAGCTATGGCCTGTGTTATTTATTTATTGTATTTTAGGTGATTTTAACAAGACACCTTGGCAAGTATTTTCCATGCATTATCTCCATCAGTTCTCGAAATCACATTATAATGTAGGCACAAATGTCACCATCCATTTGGCCAATAAGGATGCTATGGAGTAGAGTTTGAATTTCTTGCCTGCGGCCGTGTAGCTAGGAAGTGGAGAAGCCAGGGACAGAATCCTAGTTCAGTGGATGCCCAATCCCATGCTCTTTATGAAAATATTTCTATTCAAGGTACTTAGAGGTCATGAATCCCAGTGGCTCATCATGGACATCAGTTATCATTGTCACACATTTTTGAAAAAGCATAGGGTTTTTTTTCCAATGGATACAACACTTATTCTAGCAATTTATTATAATTGACAACTCAAATGTCTCCATATAATATTAAACTCCCATCTTTAAATGACGTTCAGGGTCTTCTGCTTAGGAGAAACAGGACATTGGGCTTCAGTTCTTTAAAACTCATCGGGCACTTACTAATATACCAGGAGCAACCATGGGCTCTGTCATTACTGGAGTCACAAGTCCAATCAAGATGTTCCTGTGACATAATCCTGATTCCTTACCAGGAACAATTGTCTGCCTTCCCAATTCAAAATTTAAAACAAACACAACCCCACATTTTAAATAATTTCAAAGACATTTACCATTTGCTGTCAAACCAGAAAGAACAGTGATAGTGAACAGCTATTAAAATAAAAAAATATACTGTCCCATGTTCAGTTTAGTAAGAATATGCACTTTTACTACTTATATTTTAATTTATCTTCCTTTCGGATGCAACTGAATCTCCATCATTAAGTAACATCTGGCCCGTCCAAATAAAGCATGCTATTTAGAAAATGGAACACTTCGTTCAGCCAGCGTCTCTCCATTTCACTTTAAAAAAAAAAAAAAAAGAAGCAGTAGACTTGTGACTTCCAAATTATTGGGCGCAGTTGGTTTGCCCATGTTCTGAGGCATAATAGATGTGAGTGAGCTTCGGACATCCTGCTGGCCAGCGCAGAACGCACGCGGATCTGGTAAAGTGGTAGCATTTGCTCCTGATATGTTTCACACACATACACGTGTGCACACACACACACACACGCATATTTATGTTGCTTATTTCTTTGGGATAGTTATCATTTGTTGAACTTAAAAAGTGGGGGAGGCATCGTTCTGAATATCGTTAAAGGAAAATAAGCTGTTGGGCTTTGTGTTGTACTTAGATTCTCTTCCCATCACTGATCTCTGCCTTGTCACCCAAGTGCTATGACTCACTCTGGCTTTTCCTGGGAAGTTGCTAATATTCTTCCACTTAAGCAGAGAGTATGGAGCATTCAATACAAATAATAGCTATTATTTATATATATGTATATATATATATGCTATATGTATAGCTATACATAGATATGTAGGTACATGTCAATACTTTATAGCAATACACCACCTGGGATATATTTGGAAGCTCTCAGTGGCAAGCAACACAACACCCTGACTCCACTGCCTTTAGCAAAGCATATGTGCATTATTTCATATGGCAATTTCAGAGACAGAGCATATTCAACATTGGTTAATTAAGTGGCTCAAGGACATTAACAAAGACCCAGGTTCCCTCCATCTGCCTGCTCTGCCATCCTCATGCTCAAGCATGTCCCCGTATAATAGCAAGACGTCCGCAGCAGCAGGACTAGTATCCTATGTAAATGTGGCCATGGTCAGGGGAAGAAGATACCATTTCTTCCTTGTGCCTCTTTTTAATGGCAAGGAAACCTTTCCCCCACATTCCGGGGGACCTCCTCTCACACGTCAGTGGTCAGGACTGCATTACTTGCCTTTCCTCCCACCAGTCACTGGCAGAGGGAATGGGCCACCGTGAGGAGCTTAGGCCAGTCAGAACACATCTCCTGGAGTGCAGGACCATGTGGTGGAAGAGGCAGATGCCTGAGCAAAACTGAGTTTGGTTATGAAGAAGTTGGAGTGAGTGGCTTTTATGTCGGCAGTCAACAGTGTCTGCAACAAACGTTCACAACCTGGCCTGTGTAAGCTTCAAAGAGCCTTGTTCAAAGGGCAGGGCAAGAAGCAGAAGACCAAACATTATAGTTGTTTGCTCAAGGCCACCTGGAATTAAGCAGCAAAGTGAAGCCCCCAACCAAAGTCTTCAGTCTCGTGTCCAGTGTCCGTTGGGTTACTTGTCTCCAGGGTCTTGGCGTAGTGAGTGGCTTTCCATCACTCTAGTGCATGCTGGCTTTCCCAGTGCCTGAGCTCGGCTAAGATCTGCCTTCTTCCAGTGGTAGGTATGGTAGCCGACACATGGCACTTACTATGCCAGACGCTGGGCTAAACACTTTGCTCAAGTAATCTCATAAGACCTGAAATCACACAACTAGTGTAAGGAGCTGGGGTCAATCTCATGCCATCAGTTCTAGAAACCATGTTCTTAATCGTCACACTACCAGAGAGGGTGTTGCTTGTTGTCACAGCTGCCTGGGAGGGTTGAGGAAAATCATTAGTCACTCACACTTGAGTAAGATTTAGTTAAATCAGATTATTTTACTTGTACTAAGCTGAGCATACTCTCTAAGGAGAAAGGGAATTTTGATTGGGTTGGAGAAATTCCATGAGGAAGACCTATTTTGGAGAATGGAAGGGAACCTTAAAATTGGCTGCTGGATGCCTAGTGAGTGAGCATGGCCAGGAGGTGTATGCTGCTTTAGGTTAAGCTGCTCTTTCTTGCTGTATCCCAAATATCACTAGTGCTGAACAAGAGAGGAGGGAGAATGCAGAATTTCCTTCTGGATTCCAGAAGGCTTGTCCTCACTCAGCTATGGAAATCAGAGGTAGTGGGATAGATACAAGTGATTCCTAGGGCCCCTGCTGACTGAGAAAGCTCCTTCAGGTGACAAAACACCAGCTCGTGGTGACAAAACACCAGGAGAAGGAATCTGGGTGCTGGGTGGTCTGTCCCCCTGCCGTGCCCTGCGTTCATGGGAACATCTGCCAGCTTTTTTGCTGAATGTTGGTTACTAAAGAGCCTTTGGTTTATTCCCAGGACTGTAACAAAGGCCACTCGCCTCTGTCTCCCTGTGGATTTCTTTCTCTCTTTGTCTCTTTTTCCTCTTGACAGCCTCTCTGTGTTCTGCTCTGTTTGTAGCTGCAGTCGCTGTCTCTCTATGGAGGGAAATAGGAAGAAACTTCTCTAGAGAGGACACGTAAGTTGCCAGGACCTGGGCTACCACTGAGCCCATTTCCTGGGGTGCCACTTGCATTGAGTTCCACCCAAGTGTCACCTTGTCATAATGCTCTGGCAGCTGTGGCCAGCGCCTTCCATCATCTCTGCTCTTAACCAGTGGGCAAGAGTGAGGACGGGGTGAGAGGAGAGGTGGGATGAAGGAGAGTAGAGACCCCCTTCAACAGGCTGGATACCAGGGAAAATGGCCACTCCCTTTTGCCTTGTCCTCTGCCACCCCAGGACAATAGGTGGCTGCCCCCAAGCAGCAGATGGATGGGAATTTTGGAGCCCGGGAATGCTGACTGGGAAAATACTCTGGGTCTGAGCTTTGGGGCTGCCGGTAGCTTTCAGAGTGGCCAGCTCACTCTGTGTCCAGGACGGTGAGGTCTGGAGGGCAGTTAGCATCTTGTCCCCTCCTTACTGAGCCTTCTGAAAGCTGGAAACCAGAGTCTTCAAGCCTCCTTCTTGCTGCCTTCCTGCCTTTCCTTTCTGAAGCCCAGGGCGGTGAAGAGCAAGGACCGCGACAGCCGTGGAGAAGCGTGGAAATCATTTACCGCGTCTCCCAGAGGGAGGTGGCATTCCGGATCAAAGTTAGAAGGGGCCCGTCAGGCGGTATTTATCCTCCCCTTTCTGGGTTCCGATGACTGACATTGTTCTGCTTTTATTACCGGACCTCAGAAGCAATTGTTTTAGAAAAATATTGTCTAGACTTGAAATTGAGTGAGTATGACATCAATTACAGAGGCTTTCCTCCGAATGCGTCTCCGCCAGCTGTGTTCTCCGTGCGAGCCGCGGGTGGCCCCCGAGAGACCAGACAGAGAAGCCAAGGGAGCGGGGCTGGGCTCTGCCTCGAACACGGGTTCCCTCAGTTCACCCCCACAGCAACCCCGAGAAGTGGGTCATGTTTTCCCTGTTTTGACGGATGAAGAAACTGAGGCTCAGAAAACTTGGATACCGTGTTTGGGAACACGCAGGGCGCAACCTGGCGCTGAGATGTGCTGAGACGCGTGTGTCCCTTCCCACCATGCGGCAGGCAGGGTGGCTTGGCCTGAGATGGGCTCCATTTAGCAGTGGATTCACTTACATTAATGATTCATTTGTGTAGATTTTGAAGGCTGTCTTTCAAAGGCAAATCCCTCCGTTGCTAAAGCCACAGCCTCTATCTAGTAGGTTATGACGACTGGCTTTAAAAAAAATCAAAGAAAGAAGGAAAAATGTTTATTTTAATTACATATTAGTGTGTGCAAGAATGTAAGTAGCACAGGTTTTGCGGACCTAAAGCTTACATGAATTGGGGAGTGGCCTATTTATGAAAAAGGATATACAATCATGATATAATTTTTTTGGAATGAAAATAAAATCACAAGAACTTGCTAATTTTAAAAAGCTGACCACGAAATCCAGAAAACAGCATGATTTTTTATTAATTAATAGTTTGTTAGTTTTGACTATTAATTAAGAGTATAACTCTGTAATACTAGTTTTCCTATGTTTGTTGGCTGCATACTCTGATCATAGCTTTATACAATAACGATGTTGTAACGTTTCCTATAGAAAGAAATAGATAATTTGATCTTTTCTTTAGCATCACTGATTGAGACTTTTTATTATTGATAATACAGTTCCAGCATCACAACTTATTATTAATAGTGTCATTCAACATTTTAAGACTGTCATCAGATTTGGGAAAATATGCTCTTTATTTCATATATGAACTGAAAGGCTTGGAAGAATTTCCTATAGACTAGCTTCTGGCTTCACACATTTCAAATCTTTTGCTCCTCCACTACCACACATTTCAAGGATGGGTACCCCAGGACAAGTTCACACAGGGCTAAGACTACTCAGCCTGCACTTTTACATGGCAACACCAAGTGGGGTCCGCACAGCAGGCAGCAGGAATATTGTTGCAAGTCATTCCTAACTTGGGAGGACTAGCAATAACTAAATGATACAAAGAAGTGACTGTGAAATATTTATCTCTCTGTCTCTCTATCTGCACTAAGCCCAAACTCGATGTATCCTCAACTCCCCATCCTGACTTCTGTTTAGTTGGCCCCTCAACATTCCCACAGGCATTCTAACCCTGCCCAACACATGGAGAAGACCAATGGGGACAGAGTTGGCATGGAAAGAGGCAATGGTCTCTAGATCTTATTTTTTTCAGATGTTACAAAACCATATAACCATGTGAATACATCACTAGGGCCCCTCCCAAGACTTTGTGCATGTGAGCAACCCCGAAGCTTAAATTTCTCTAGCTTCATAGAAAATTGTTTTCTGGTGTGTGTGTGTACTTGGAGCCTCTTCACTACAGGGGTAAGACAGTATTACTGAGGGGAATATGCTTTTTTGTTCCTTGTAGGTATTCAGGGCTACAGAAGAGTTGGGAACCAGAGCTTTGCAGTTTATAAAATGCCAATTCTGGTGCTACAGGGCTAGAGCTCTTTCTAGCATGGGGGTCAGCAAACCCGTTCTGTAAAGGACCAGATAGTAAATATTTTATGGTATGGCCATGTGGTCTCAATTTACAACCACTCAACTCTACCTTTGTAGTGCAAAAGCAGCCCCAGACAGTCGATAAACAAATAGTATGGTCATGTTTCAATATAACTTATTTAGAAAAATAGTTTGCTGACTCCTGTTCTAGTACATCTGCCTTGACTTGGCAGTTTCCCATACTGAGGATAGGAAGATCCTCATGGAGAGTTCCAGTAGCTTCCATTGCTGCCATATGAGGCAGAGTCATTGCTGGCTCCTACCATCTATTGCTGGCTTTGGGGCAGGAGGGTTCTGAAGGAGGAAAGAGAGATGGCTTGTGAGATAGACAAGGTAAAGTATTTTTTAGGTGCACAAATTTCATTTTCTGCTTTTTCCTCCCATTTTTAAGTCAACTGTAGACTAACGTACTGAGCAGATATGGCTTTTTGTGCCTATACATGGATCCTTTCATTGGACATGACTGAAATGCTCAGTTGGTCTCATTTATTTATGTCTGTAAGTTTTTTAGAACTCCAGTGAACCTTCTGCTACTGACCCCTGTCATTCATACCCACCACCTGTGTCCATGTCTATTTCTACAGTATACATGTTCACATTACCAGCATTTTAATTTTCCTAGGTCAGAATATTAAAATGATTAAGGTAAAGTTTCTGTATTTATCTTCTTGAAGAAAGGCCTTACAGGAAAAACACAAATCTATTTTTTTTTTTTTTTTTTGCTTTGGAAACTTCAACCTATTTTACCAAATCACTATGATTATTGTATACTTCAGAGTTAAAATTAGGAATAAATTTTAGTATTACTTTCCCTCTCTTTCTTCTCTTCCCTCTCATTTTAACTGAGTTATAAGAAAGGACTTGATTAAATAAAGTGGAAGGCATCATGTTGTAATTTAAAGCATTTTGGAGTTCAGTTTTCCTCCTGTATACAGTCTCTTTATTATATTATATTTCCACTCCCCCAATTAGATGTTTAGCTTCGGTAACAGATGCATATGTTATGTCTAATATATACTGATGGGATAATGTCCAATATTAGTCTAAGAAGTTAGCCAATGTTCAATGTAAATAGCATAAAAATATTTTATTTAACTCTTTAGGCACAAGCAGTTCCATTTATCAGCCCTACTAAGAAAAATAAATGACATATCATTCACATTTAATTTACAGGAAAATGTAAGATGAATTCCACTGATCAGTTCTGGCTACTGATGAGTAAGTTCATTACAGAAATCAAATGATTACAATTTTTATAGTTGCAAAGTATTTGTGTTTGCTTTCTGTAGTTGCTACCATGGAAATTATTTGAGATTTTATATTTCTTCTATGAATTGTACAGGACCTATCAGAAGGGACGTGCCCAAAGTTACACTTTTGGTAAATCTCAGAGCTGGAACAATCTGAGACCTGAGGACCCTATGCAAAGAATTTCCCCCATGACAAGGGAATGAGGCCTAGTTGGTTCTCAGATAGCGTGCGGGTAGTACAGGTTAAGAGCAGGGCTTCTGAATCAGCCTGAACTAGGTTGGCATCCAGTCCTGGCCACTTACTGATGGTGTGACTTTAGGTGGTCATTTAATTTCTAGGGCCTCTGTGTTTCAGATGTGATTGTGAACATTCATACTCAATATTTTTAGAGTTAAATGAAATGATGTCAGAGCGTTTGACAAAGTGTAACTTACCAAGTTAGGTTATGCATCTTTTCTCTACCTCGAATTCTGTAAAGCAGTGGTTATTGATTGCATTCAAACTGCCTGGATGGGTCTTGATGCCCTGACTAACCCCAGATTGATAAAATCTAATGAATAATTGAAAATCAGACTGCTCGTTTCTACAATCATTTAACTGTCTCCACATAAAAAAATGGATACCAGCGAACCGGAAATCTTAGCTATCTACCCAACAGCGTTTCATCTGGATATAGAAATGTGGAGAGAGGGAGGGGATTTGTAACAATAGATTATATTTTCACAGCTCTTTTATATTATGTTTTATAGAGCTCTTTATATATGTTTTATTATCTTGGCAACTCTGAACATTTTTTTCAGCTTCAAGAAGATTACAACATGTGCAAAAGTTCACGCAGTTTTGAAGTGGCAGAACCAAGGCTCATTCCCAGGTCTTCAAACTCGTACTCATGCCTGGTTTTCAGACTTTGTATCAAACGACTGCAGAAGATGCTTTGTAACTCGTTTATGCAAGGTTACTTCCTTATAGGCAGACTGGTGTTGGGAGGGGGAGAGGGGCCTCCCAGTGTTTAGCAGAAAGTCACCTGCTCCTACATGGCCAGCCCTGGGAGTAAAGTGCTGGTTTTCCAAACAGCTGGAAGAGGAGACTAACTGACTCAGGGGTGTCTCATTTACAGCCTGAGAACACAGGGCAAGTGGTTTTTGAGTGCGTTGCTTTCCGGAGTAGAACAATTTCCCCCCAAATTGGAGAACTGACACGGGATTGTCACCTTTTTATTTTACTGATCGAAGACATAAAATAAAATAAAATGAAAAAGCAAACGCCTGTTATGTACTACCAATATCACTTCAATGAAGACATTTAACACCACCTCCCAAAAGGCAGAACGTACTCTCAGAATAAAAGAATAAATCTAGCTCTATTGGCAATTCTCTCCCTCTCTCTGTCCCTCCCTCCGTCCCTCCTCCTCTCTCTGTCTCTGTCTCTTTCTTTCTCCTTGTCATCTCGAGGCAGCCTAGTCCAAGAGCAGGACTTTGAGAGCCAGACCAGAGCTCTCTGCCCTCCCTGGGACCATGTACCTCTTCATCTTGGTAGAGAACCCTGGGCAGGAGGGAACTAAACCAATTGTTGTGTGTTTCTTGGAGTCTCTGAGATCTCTGTGTTTCCAAGAAATATGAAGGATTAAAACTGCTAGTGCACCATGACGTAAGAAAGCATGCGGCATAGCAGAGTCAGGCCACCAAAGTGTTGAAACGTGCCCACTGAAAACAAAGGGGACCTACCTCCCCTCTTCCCAGAGGAGCTGCGAACAGCTCTCTGCCATAGAAAACACGAAGTTGGGAACCGCCCGTGCACTTGAATGCTCCGGAGAGATCTCTGGCGAAGGGTCTGGGTGGGTGCCTGTCAGGAGAGGGTGGAGGCTGTGTTGCTTGAAGAGCAGCGGTCCAAGTTGGATGTTTCCCTTTGCAGCGGGGAGATTGGGTTTCCCTCTGATTGTATTTAATGCTCATGCAATTGCAGTTGAGCATGAATCACTCCATTTCCTTTATGGTGCCCCACCTTCCTACCCACACCCCTCTGCACACATTAACCTCCCCCGAAAGTTCCCAGAAACTCCCCACTCAGTTCTTTGGTAGTCAGGATCGCTAGGTTCTGCTGTGGCCATAGGAGAGTGGGGGACAAGGAGGGGACATAGATTCATGGAGGTTTTGTGAAGACAGTTTGCATTCTGCAGACTCACGGAAATGCTGTCCATGGAGTGGGTATTCCGCAGGGGCTTGTGAGAAGTGCCCCACGCCAGAGCTACCACATCAGAATCTTCATTTCAACAAGATTCCAGGTGATTCCTGTGCACGCTAGAGTCTAAGAAGGGCTGGTCTACAGAACTCTGGGTGTTAAAGTACCTCTGACACTAGCTTCTGCCCATAGTTGAAATGTAGCTGATACTTTTCAAAAAATAAAATAAAAATAAAAATTCCCATGCAGCTATAGAGTGAGCATGAGTCAAAGATTCCTTGAGCTCATTGATCAGGAATCCTGCAAGGTGCTTTTAAAACTAGTTTTAAAGAGAATACATGAGACTACATTATATATAGTCAACAAAAGAAAAGTTGCTGAAATAAGGCAGAAACTAAATACAAAACTAGTTAATGTCCTATAAGGACAACAAAACTATAACCTATAAGGTTATCTTTTCTAGCAGACAGAAATTGCTTGCATCTTCCGAGATAAAAATGGCATGCGATTTGCAGATTAACGTCTAACTTTACAGAGTCTACGTTCTTAATCAATACTAAATAAGTTTAAAATAATATATCCCAGGACAGAATCAGATGACTCTTTGGAAGACTTGTCAGACAATGATCTAGTATGACTCTAAAAGGGAACTCAATTATCTTTTGTGTGATTTCCAAATTTAGGATAATATTAGTTTGAACTTAGACTATGACCAGAGGGCTGCTACAAGCTGCCCCTGTCACAGAGAATCTTCTCTTCCCACCTTCCAAGGACACACGTACCATTCCACTAGACTTCAATTCTCCCCATGGGAGACACTTTAGGATTAGAAAATAAGACTGAGGCACTGCTTCCAGAAAGCATCCTTGAAGTTGCATGTGGTTTACCTGGAAAAAAACCAAGAGCAATGAGAGACTTGTCTTTCTCTTCTCTTAGCATGTTGACATAGGTCTCTTTAACCGGTTGACTACCATCTTAGACACCAGACAGAACTCAATTCCCAAGAGGTAAGATGCAAGATGGGCTAATAACAAGTAAGAGGGTGGATTTACAACAGGGACAAGTTGTAGGTGTTTTAAGAGCCTTTCGCTAAGTTGGGGGTCCAGCACCAGAGCAGCAGGGTGGCTAATGACCCTGCCCTAATAGGAAATGAAAGGGAATGGGACAGACAAGGGTGTTATAGTGTACCTTTGGAGGGAAACTTCTTTTACCCGGTGGATGGTCTGATGCCCAGCTATCTGACCTGAGATCAGGGGGTTCCCCACATGGGAAATTGGTTTGTACTGGCAGGTGCTTTCTTGGCTCTTGTCTGACCCATGGCCAGTGTATGCCAGCCTGACCATCGCTCAGGTGCTGGGAGCCCAATCTTGTGTTTTCCATAGTGTCCCATAATAGGAAACAAGTTTAAAGACTTTTACTTACAGATCCGGGCAGGTGCAGTGAGGTGGAGGGCAGCCATCCACGCTGGGTAGGAATGAAGAGTCAGGCAGGAGAGAGGAGAGCACGTGGAGCTTGCAGTATCTATAGGGGAACAGAGTGCTGGTCCCTTTAAGTTTGCGGAAAGATGCCTGCATGGTCCTTTAAAGGAAGTGTCAGGAAAGTGGGGGATCCAGTCCAAGAAGCAGGAGAGATGTCTCCAAGTTCATATTTCTGGCTACCAGCTTGAGCCATTTGGGTGTGATGTAGTGTTGGACACTGTGTTAAGGGTGACTGAGCTCTGCTTCTGGTATGAAAAAGTTAAAGTTGTATTCAAAACGGATGCCCCAGAAACACAGAATGATAAGAATTCACTGTACTAGGATGCCAGGGTAGGAGGAGAACGCCCATCCAACAGGGCCTGTGATAGTCTTCAACGTGAGCACCTGGGCTTAGCAGGTCACATGGGTCTATGGCCCAAGAAGGCCAGATTGGTGGAAGTCCCTGGGGGCCAAAACGTGAGAGGGATGCAGAATTCATTCTTGTATCATACACTCAACCTTTACGGACCAATTACTGTGTTCGTGGCATTGGGCTACTGAGATGAATAAAAATAATCTCTGTCTTCAAAGACAGCTTAGTCAAGGCATTTTAACCTGGGCTTCATGAGGCGACTTCAAGAGGGTCCCTGAAATTATAAGCATAATTTTGTGTTTATGTTAATCTTTCTGGGGACAGAACCCCATCACTCCTTTCAGAATCCCAAAGTTTCTGTGTCCCCAGTTAGAAATCAATGACAGTCCAATCCAAGTAGAAACCAAATTTTAAGAGGAGGGTTCAAACGCCACAATATGCACGATCAGCACCAGAGGCCAACCGAGTGGGCAAACGAGTCCATGTAGAATGTAAGTAATGCCTATTTAGGACGCTTTCTTAACGGAGAGTCCAGCAAGCCTCCCCTGTTGAGTGCTTCGATGAGAACTTCACTGGGCTGAGCTGCCTTGGTATTCTGGGTCATTCCCCTCACCTCCCTGTGCCCCCCCTCCGCCCCAAGGCCCCATTCTTTCTTCAAGGCCCAGCTCCTCCCTGGAGACATCCTAGCATGCTCCAGCCCTCAGAGGGCCCCTAACCTGCCTGTCCTTATTAACATTTCATATCTTTCTTTTCAGTGCATTTCAGGCATTTTTGGAGCAAGGAACGGAGTGGAGAGTGTTGTTCCTTTGCATCCCAAAGCGCTGGGCTCAGTGCTGTCCAACATTGCTATTCAACGTCATTGTGATTTTGTTTTTTATTTTTTGGGTCTCTTGGCCCCCCTGTGTAGGAGAAGGGGTCCTCTTCCTGGGCTCCTACTGACAGGCCCAGAGAACAGAGAAAGACGCGACACAAACCAAAGGGACTAAAGCGGTGATGATGGGCAAGCCTACTACATTGTGATCGCAGCCTCCATTTTGCTTTGTGTCTGACTCGAACCGTTTCCCTTGCAGATTGTTTGGCACGGAAACGTTTCAACGCTGCTCTCAGGAGGTGGAAAAGGAGATAAGTTCAAGAAAAATGTAGTTCTGAGAGGCAGAAACTGTTAAAAGGAATACAAACTAAGGATTCCAGAGCAAAGCAAGAGGCTGTGCAGATAAACAAAGACGAAGAGAAACTTCTGCAGACATCGTGGGCTCATCATGGTGCACGCATCGCCCGCAACTATGTTTGCACAAATATATCAGGGGTATCAAGAATGCTATAATGATACTCCAGCGCCCGTGGTTCTCGTTCAACCACTGTAATAAGCAAAACATACAGAGCACATTGCTGGCCCTGAACACTATAATTTTCTCTGAGGAGAAATATTGCAAAAAGGGGGGAAAAAAGAGAGAGAGAGAGAAGAAAACATGATATTTTGTTCAGTTCCTAAAAAAAGCATTTTTTCCCTTTCTCTGCTGTTCTTTCCTTTCATTAAACTGTCCTTAAGTGCTTTTAGAGAAAACTAAGTAGGCCACAATTCTGGGCTGCTGACTGAATAATTATAAGTCTGGGAGCCTGCTGGGATGGCCAAAGAGAGGCCCAAGTCCCCTTCCTGAAATCCAGAGACCCTTGGGGATCGTGCCAGTTGCGGCTGGGCTCCTCACGTTGAAATGATTTCTCATTTTGAAGGAAAATCAGGGACATTCTTATCCCTATTAGTCCTCTGAGAACTTGGGCCACTGCCAGATTTTATTGGAAAATTGCAACAAAAGAAATTAGAGATAGTGAGTTCTTATATTCGAAGGGTTGCACTAGAGGCATATCGAAACCAGATTATTTCCAGATCAGCTCTGCTCCATACGCTAAAATATATTCTCTGCTTTTTCAATATTCACATTTCCTTAGATTCAGATTCTTATTGTTAACTATTGTCAGTTTCTCTCTCTCTCTCTCTCACTGTCTCTCTCATGAAGAATTGTTACAGACTACTCTAGGGAGAGTTACAACAGAGCAGTGGGTGAACGCTAGACTATTAAAGCTCAATTCAATTGTACAAGCATCTGTCCCTCGGGGTCCAGGAGACAGCTGGGCATATGAAGGGACACTAGAGCGAGCTACACCTTGTGGTCATAGAGCCCACTGGAGGATAGGACAGAGATTGTACAAACTCAAGTACAACATGGTCTTTGCAAAAGGCCCAAGAGTGGATGTACTTGGTGTTTGAGTTCCTCCGTGGTGTTGGTGTCTGAGCTCCCCAAGGGCAGCCAGCAAGGAGAAAGAACTCACGCTTGGGAGCCAGACACTCCTGGCATGTGTCCTACCTGTGCTCCTTTGTTGTGACCTGGGCAAATTGTGTACCCTTTCTTGGTTTCTGAGATGAATGGATTGTAGCAGATGATTTCTTCTAAGTAGCTTCTTTTTTAAAAAGCAATTTAATTTTTTTATTAAAAAAAATTTTTTTTAAGGCAAGGTCTCGCTCTGTCACCTGGGCTAGAGTGCAATGGTGTCATCATAGCTCACAGCAACCTCAAGCTCCTGGGCTCAAGCGACCCTCCTTCTTCAGCCTCCCAAATAACTGGGATTACAGGCATGTACCACCATGCCTGAATAATCCATGTACCTTCTTATTCTAAAATTCAGAGTTTCCTTTCTTCCTAACTTTTTCGAAGATCTGATAGACATTGTCCAGGTCACAAGTATGGCATTGAGGTGGCAAGAGGACTTGAGGTAGGTGTGTGTCCCCTCCCCACCCTCATCCCCCCTCACTCGCCCCCAGACGCAGCCATCATAACACGACACTCTGACAGTTCTTGACGTGGTGTCCTTGTGCGCTAGAGGAAAAACTGTTTATGGCAGTGGTGGTGGCGGTGGTGAGGTAAACGTTAGAAATTCGAAAGACCACAGATCATAATGGTGCTCAAACTCGACATAGCAAATTGTGATGTGCGTTATTATGTCTTTGTCCTCTGGTGGGGTAAAGATCACACATGTTAAAATCAGGATAGAAACTGAAAACTAGAGGGAAGTCATGAGCAGAGACTCGTACCCACCACTAGATGAGAAACTGCCCTTTGCAAGGGAAGACTAGGTCTTCTTTTCTAGTGCAGTGTTGGGCGCATGGCTTGGGCTAATAATTCTTGCTGACTATTTACTGAGACCAGCACTTTCGATCTGACCGAATCAAACTCCTTCAGGCTCAGCCACAAAGGAAATGATGGGGGAATGGGTGATGGGGTGCTTGCCGGCAGGTGGTCTCTCGGGGGAGAGACTGGAGAGGAGAGAAGCAGCCGCCTCTGGCCTATACGTTCCTAGAGACTAGACCCACATCTTGGGAGAGGCTTCTCTTTCTGAAATTCTGTCCTCTCAGCTCCCAGAATAATCGATATGGCTGCCTTTGTAGGTTATTCTATTAATATCTAATGGTAAAAACCACATTTCTTATGATTAATTGAAATGGCTGGCATAAAACTCCCTAGACTCAAGAATAATAGCTACTTACCCTTTGTTGGCTGTGGGCACATCTAAACAGAATATACTCACATGTGATGGCTGTTTATTAGACAGTCCTGGGTATTTTTTTCCTAAGGGGGTGATGGGGTAGATTAGTTTATAGGGGTGTGGCTTTGACTAGAATGGTTGAGCAACTAAAAAACCGTAGTGTTAATGAAGAAATTTTGGTGCTTAAAATGTAATGAGCATCGGGTAGCTCAGGGCAAACATTCTCTCCTTTTTTCCTCCAACTGTGTATTTTTGGAGAAGATAAAGCAGTTGACTCTGCTCAGAAGCCTCAGCTACAGACCTCTGCCTCCCACACCCCTGGCCCAGATCGAGCTGGCGCTGGGAGGCACACATCACACCCCCTCGCAAATAGGTGGCTTGTTCATCTCTGTATCTGTTTCTCCAGACCCAGCAGAGCTCAGCGAACATGTTAAAATCCCTGCACAGAGCAGTCCCTTTGGCATTTTGTTGTCAAAGCTGCTTCCAAACCCCTGGGCTCCTCTCTTCTTGCTCTCTTTCCAAGAAGCACTTTTCACTTGAGGCTCCTACTTTACAAATGTGAGGCTGGCTTCTCTCATTGTTCCCTCCTGGAGAGCTCCATGAAAGGAGGAGTGGGCCCATATTTTATCCTTCCTGGCAGGCCTCCCGTGTGAGCTGTAGAACGATTCTCCCCATGTATTACAAGGGGGTGTGGAGTTATCCCGCCTGTTGTCCCATAACAAGTTGCACGGGGGCAAGGACAGAGCCCACATGCGCTGCACAGAGTAGGCATTCAATAAACATTTGCTGGAGGCATAAAAGCAGTAATGATTTTACTGTTGTCATTTCCTTTTGCATTAGCAATGTTTGAAGGTGGTGGATGTTGGCTTAAGAGTTCCATATTTTATCAAGCACCTTTATTTGCCAACATTTTATTGGCTGAAACTTGAGTCCAGCGCAGACAGAAGTGTTGGTGAGAAATGTCCCTTTGGTGCTGCCTTCCAGTGCTCTTCCAGCTCTCTCTGCCATGGCTCCCCACCCCCCCACTCGTCATGAAGGGCCCCTTCTCTTGCCCTCCCAGAACTGGCCAGCATTGCCCCGACCAGCTGCCACCATGTCTGAGTTTGTGTTTCCATTTATACCTTTCCATGACTATCAGCCAAATCTTGCTAAAATATCACTTGGATTCTATTTTTGCATTTAATAGTAGCTTTTAGGAGACCCTGTGCTTTAGCTCCCAGAAGTGGCTTCAGAGTGAGGATTTTGGCAGTAGGGATTTAACAGCAGGTATGAGAGTAATTTATCTCTAGTTTTGGACCAAAAACATGCTGAGAGCAGTTCCCCCTGTGTTATTCCTCTCATGTCCCTGGAAACACCTCACTGTAGTCAATTATCAGTACTATTTCATGAATAAATATTCACGTGACTAGCTAATGAAATGAAGTCATTTGAGAGATGATATCCATGGATTGATATAACCTTGCCTATCTAATACATTTGCATCTTCCGCAGTTCTCTTCAATGGCTTCAACTCCTTCGGTTGAGAGAGAAAATTTTTGATATAGGAGTTGTGGTAGACAGTCTCTCAGGTGGTTCCCATGATACCCATGTCCCTATATTCATTGCTTTGTGTGTCCCTCTTCCCTTGAGTGGCTTGCTTCTAATCAATAGAACACAGCAGTGTGGATTAGGTGACAAAAGATCGTCACTTCCTTCTGGCTAGGAGACTCCTTTGCTGGCCTTGAAACCTGCCATGTTGGAGAAGACTATGTGGCAAGGAACTGAGGGTAGCCTTTGGCTAATGGCCAACAAGGACCTGAGGTCCTCAATCCAACTACTCACAAAAAAATGGAATGCCATCAATAAGCACGTGAGCTGGAAGTAGAGTCTTTCCCGGTCAAGCCTTCAGGCCAGTCCTCAGCCCTAGCGTGAGTGCAGCCTTGGGAGATGTCCTGAAGCAGGGGACCCAGCTGAACCATGCCCAGACTCCTGGCCACAGAAACTGTCAGGTCATAAATGTGTGCTGTGTGTGTTGTTTTAAGCTGCTGAGTTTGCAGTAATTTATTACACAACAGTAGAGAACTAATAACGTGGCCTCTCATGCCATTTGTTCTCTGAGTTGTCCAGACCTCCCCAGTGATGTTTTAAATGGAATTAGCTCTGGGTCAAATGCCCAAGATTGAGAGCTGAGTGAGAGGCTCAGCCTCAAGAGAGGGGCCCTTGTCCATCTTGCCTCATTCCTCAACGCAAGTCCTTCAAGAAATTTCATGGCATTGGCCAAACTCCTCAGTGTCTAAAGTCCTGCAGGGCTCTCAGCTAGAGCCAAGAGGTCCTTTTACCATGTGCCCACCTGTCTAAGTCTACGTTCATGTTCCCACAGTGTCTGCTTTGGTCCTTAGAGACCTCCTTCTCCCTGTCCTAGGGACTATCCCTGTGATCCTACATCTGAAGGCGACGGCACCCCCTCTAGCAGCGGCTACCAATTTTTGTCTCATAAATCATCCGGGCAATTTGTTCAAATAGCAGACTCGACCCTCACCCTCAGAAAGCCTGATTCGGGAGATCTGAAGTGGGGTCCTGGCATCCTCACTTTTAACAAGTTCCCGGGTGGTTCTGATGGTGGTGGTGAAGCCCCAGGATTTGGTCCAGAAGCTCTGAAACTTTTCAGGGTTGCCCCAAGAGCACCCTTGACACTCTCACAAAGTGTCCACACTTCAGTGGTCTTCCAAGAGTGTGTGATTATTAACACACACTAATGGCCTTGGAAAAGTCAGAAAAGTTAGACTCTCTAGACCTCGATTTTCATAAGCGCCGTATGAGTTGAATAATCTATGTATTCTCCTTCAGTCCTAGAATTTGAGTAGCAAAAAGGAGAGTTTAATAATTTTAAAGGTACACAAATGGTATTACTGTATGTCAGACACTGCTCTAAAGTTATTTGACATTAACCCCGTTAGCTTTCACAACAATCCTATGAGGAAGGTGCCATTATTAATCCTATTTTCCAGATGAGGAAACTGAGGCCCAGAAGGACCACATGAGTTTCCCGAGGTCACATGCCTAGTAGATAGAATTGGCAGGACCTAAATAGCAGCTGGGTGGTTCTATAGTCCACCTTTTTAACCACCTCTTTATAAAAAGTGGTATTGATGTGGGCTACACTTATTGGGGGAAGAATACAAGTTGTGATTGAGCTTTATTGTGGAATAGAATTGTCATTGGCAAAGCTATAAAGAGAAAGACACTGTAAACAGCGGGAACACCCAGAGGAGAAAGTGGAAGGGGGCCTGAATGTAGCAGATGGATCCAGTAATGAAGAGGCTGGCTGGCCAGAGCACGGTACAGCAGGGGAGAAGCTGAAGGTGGGGCTGGAGATGGGAGTGGGGGGCTGAATGCCAGGTACAGGAATTGTTGACTATCCAATAGCCTTTTCCCCTTTCCCTGTGATAAGGAGGATTCCAATATTCTTCTTGTCCCAGGGCATGGATATGATAGCTCTGGTTCGATTACAGGCACCGTCTTCCCTTTTGCCAGTGGTTGGCCTGGAGATGAGTGTGTGACCCAATTCACGCAATAAGACATAAGTGGAACCCTGCTAGAGGCATCCAGAAAAGATTTTTCTCCATAATAAAAAAGAGAGATAGCTATGGCTGTCCCCTCCAAAACTCATGTCGACATTTAATTGCCATTGTAACACTATTAGGAGGTGGGACCTTTAAAAGGTGATTGGGTCATGAGGTGATGAAGCTTCACTCTCATAAGTGAGATTGAGTTTGTTATAAAAGGGTGAGTTTATCCCCCTTTTATTTTTCTCTCTCTTGCCTTCTGCCTACCGTGGGATGACACAGCAAGAAGGCCCTTGCCAGATGCCAGCCCCTTGATCTTGGACTTCTCAGCCTCTAGAAATGTAAGAAATAAATTTTTGTTCATTATAAATCACCCAGTCTCAGGTTTTTCTGTTATAGCAACAAAAACAGACTAAGACAGAGATGCATAAGGAGAAACACTTTCAATTCCTGCCTTCCCTCTTGGGGTGCTGTGGTGTGAAGATATGATGTTTAGACCTTTGGCAGCCATCTTGCAGCCATGAGGGAGAGACCAGAGAGTTGTGAAAATGCTGACCCAAATCCTTGGTGTTCTGACTTCATAGAGCTACTGACCCAATTCTAGAACCACCTCCCTCCATTCTTGTTTTTATGTGATATAATTCAATGCCTTCATCATCTGGGCCAATGACTGCTGAGAGTTCTCTTGCAAGCAGAGAAATGCATCCTAACTGATAGAGTATACTGGGAAGCCAGGGTCTTTAGTGACATAAAAATAAGAGTTACCAACAGCGTTGTCCTTCCACACACATTATTTCATTTAGTTAGGAATGAAAGAGCCCGAGCTTTGGAGTTAAAGAGCGTAGGTGTGAGTCTCAGCCCTGACTAGAGGACCTGAGGAGGTGATGCAGAGAGCAGGAGCAGCCTGCTGATGGCAGAACCAGGGTGTAGGTCAGTTTTCCTCAATCGAAATCCCAGGTCTGAGGCGTGACATGTCAGTGACTGTCTCAGCATCTTTGTGCCTCAGGCTCAAGAGCAACCACTTGCCTTTCGCTGACTTGGCTTGTTAACAAATGCGGTAGCATCTGTGATTGTTATTAACACTTTCTGTCACCACATACACCAAAGGAGGAGAATTGTAGTGTCTCGCATGTCCCAAGGGAGGTCTGTGGCTTCCACCTGATGTGCCCAGTGCATCCATCCAAAGGCCTGGAAGGTCTCCACTTAATGAGGTTGTTAGCCAGCTCCCCAGTGGTGGTAATGAGGGGCCTCGTTAGGGGAAGTTTCCCCTCCCTGAGGAGTTCTTTGCAGGGTGATGGACCAAACTGTTGGCAGTGGGAGGTCTGGAGAAAGATTTGGGGCTCTTCTTATGTAGAAAATTTCCTTTGAGCAGGTACATGTTCTTTTCCACTTCCCTGCGGGGACCACCCACGTATTGTGTGCACTGGAATGGGGAGGGGCAGCAGCCATGTGTTTCTATTTAGGTGTGGGGGTCGCCTAGTTGTGCAAGTGTCACTGCCTACGTTGTTTCAGCTCTCCTGGCCCATGACTGAATGGTGGCTCTGCTCCTTTGCTCTGTTTTGGATCACTGAAAATTGGAAAAGAAGTTAGAGGAAGACTGAGTCATTCATGAACTTTCTTTAGTTCACACAGTGGGTTGGTGACAGAGCTGGACCCAGAACCTGGAGCAGCTGCATGTGGAGCAGAAGGAGCTAGGAGTGCCATGGAGTACCCAGGCCTGAGTTCTTTGTGAGACTTCAAATGACAATGAATGATATGGGATAGGTCTATCTATCCATCCATCATCTATCCATATAAACATGTCCATATGTGTAAACAGATAAAAATATATTATGTGTTAATATATACAATATGCATAATATATATTCTATCCATCCATTACCTGTCTATGTGCATATGTCCATATGTATAAAAATATATGCGTATATTATATCTATAATACCAACACAGGTACTTGACATACACTGTCTCTCTACTTATTCATACATACATTCTATACATTCATTCATTCATACATGTAACCCATCTGTTTGTTTCCTTAACCCATAATAAATTTAGTGGTACAAAGGGATCCTAAAATTGTTTCTGAGGATGATTGGGTGACTAGTTTTCCTCCAGTATATCTTAAGATTAGGATAGGTGCTTATTTGTAAACTGATTGTCTGGGTGATCTAGTCTTAAAAGGTTGTTTCTTGCCCTCCTATATTCATACATGTGATGCAAGAGAAAAAAGGTATCAGCTCTTCTGCGCGGGAGTAATAACAACAGCCACGACTTACTGAATGCCTACCGTCTTCCAGCGTGTACTCAGCACCGCTATGTGCATTATCTCACCTGACCTCACTGCAGCCTGCAGGGCACACGCTGCTGTTATGTTCATTGGACAGAAGGTCATGGCCTGAGGTCACAGAGCCACTAAGGGACAGGTTTTTTGCTGCTGTTGTTTTGTTTTCCCACACTGCTTAAAGCTGGCCTGATGTTTTAACAGATCCCAACTGTGCCCGAGGTGTCCCAGGGCTTGTTCCTTCCCTTCAGGTGGCGGAGCTGTCTGCAGTGGGGACACTGCTGTGCTAGACCTGAGGGGTCCTGGTGCTATGCTGCAGTGTCCCCACTATCACTGGTGTTTCGGCCATGCCCGTCCCCACCCCCCACATTCACTGTTTGGAGGCAGTTCCATGCAAATGTGAAGTGCGGGCTGAGTGCGATGGTGCCATTTGAAGGCTGCTGCAAGCCACCCCCCCCCCACCCCGGTCCTGAATCCCTTGCCTGGTGTCCTGCTGCTGATCGCTAACGTTTGCAGCATGGGTCCTGCTCTCGGTCACCTCTGACTACAGACCTTCCTTATGGAGAGGGTGCACCCCATAATTCTCCACAATTCCACTTCTCTAATTTGTATCTGGAGCTTTCCCAGCTCCCGGCCCGGAGAGCTAAAAATATGAGAACACTTGGGTCTCTGGGGTGAGGGAAGAACTGGCCCGAGGGGCAAAGAGGGACAAACAGGGAAGCTAAAGGGCTAAACTTGGGCTTCACCCGCAGTCCCACATCGGCTGCACGTGAATCTGAACCGAGTTGCTCAGCATCCAATCTGTCTGAGGCCAAGGCAGAACTTGCAGCCATCCACACCTTAGGCAGAAGTGACTCAGACAGCAAGGGACCTGCTGTGCGGTGGGCGTGTGCAGAGGGCACCAGGGAGGACAGCTGTGGGTGGCACAAGAGCCCGGCTCTGGTATTTCCATTCCTGCTTGATGAGGCTGAGCGAGCTGGTCTTCCCAGGGCAATTGCAGCACAGCTCATTTGTGCATGTTTTACAATGGTGTTGATAAAATCCCCATGGAGCCCCGGAGCATGTGTGAGGAGTTCCCACCAGAAATCTAAACAACGCCCTGGCGTTGCTGACAGCTTAATAATGTGACAAAGTTCAGCTTGTTCAATGACAGGGACAGGAATGCAGCTGGGCTGGTCTGACCTAGAGCTTTGAAAATATCCCCCCTCCACTCCGACCCAGCGTTTGACAAATAACCTTTTCTTAGCCTCCTTGAAGGCACCAGACAGGACCAAGTGCCATGCAGGGGCCACATGCCACCGTTAAAATGTTAAATGGAGTGGCAAGGGCCACCAGAGTCACTTGGGGCTGACGTTTATCTTTATTAATAATAATAATAATAATGCATATATTGCTTTTTTGGTGCATTCCAGGGTTTTTTGCTCTCCTAAATCATACGGCTGTATATCAGCAGGCCCGATAAATCACCCAGTGAACCCAAATTCAATGCAGCTGTCAGGCCAGATCTGCGAGAGGCAAACTTAGCCTAATTGAGCTGCAGCAGGGAACCGACGGGCGTTGCCCAGAAAATCGGAATAATAGCAGCGTTGCCGGTGACATTTCAAGAGCTAGACGTGAACTGCTAGCTTCAGCTTTAATTTTACAAGAGGGAAGGGGGGGAGGGGCAGGGGGCGGGTGCAGGGAAAAATCCAGACTTCAACAAATATTTAAACTGTCTATTTTTTTTTTTATCTGCCTCAAAGGCAGTACAGACAATGAGTTGCACATTTAGACATTTCAGTAGAAGGAATCCCATTTTCCCCCTCCTTTCTCTGGCTTCTCCTGGTTTCTTCCGCTTGCTCCTTCCCCTACTCCATGCCCCCTCTTTTTTAACAAAGAAAGCTGAAAGTAACGAAACAACAGGATTTGAGTTGGAGCCAATTTAATGGGCCAGGAGGTTACATATGGAGCCAACAAATCATGGAACTATGAAGGATATTACTGATTTAAAGTTATGTATGTTGAAGCCCGAATCTTAACAGCATTCATAAAGGCACAGGTAACTAATGGAGAGGCTTAGCTGGCGGAAAATGGGCTTTGCTCTCTGGCTGCCTTGCCTCCCCCTTCAAGACTGCAGTGCATCTCAGCCGGAGAAGGCCCTCCACCCCCATGCTGTCCCCTTTGGGGGGTGCCGTGGGGGAGGGCCTCATCAGCCTTCCTCCCCAAGACAGGACAAGTTCAGCTGGATTCTTTCTGCACCAATAGGAGGCCTCAGACACCATCGTTTGGTTTATTTTTTGTTTGCACGAGCATGTGTGTGTTTCTTCTTCATATATTTTGGGGTTACCAGAAAAACCGTCCTCTTTCCCCCCTTCATTTTTAAAATGGTGTGTAATTTCAGGGAAACTCGATCCATGTGTTTCAGATTCATTAGCACTTCATCATGAAAATCTCTCTGGAAAGAGCTATTTTCTCTCCCAGAAGACACAAGTGCCCTTTCTAATAAGCCCCGAAAGTGTCCTCCACCCCAGGCTGCCCTCTCCAAGTGCAGAAGGTTGTGTTTGGCCAAAGAAAAACCAACCTGACCACCAAGGGCATGGGTCTGGTTTGAAATGCCAAACGTGTGAACTTGGACTACGTGCAGGAAGTGGGGACATGACGTCCCCTAGCCCCAGTGTTGACACAGTCAGAGCAAGACATCTTCTTTTAACCACTTTGGTCCCAGCGTCGACTGTAGTCGACAGCCACAGATGGACGCGCACAGCGACTTTAGCCGGCAGCCGCGATATGACTTTTCTCATTTTTCATTTATCAAAATAGAATTGTGAACATTTAAAAATAACGTGATGAAAACATATATGTCTATGTTATCTATTCTGATTGACATTACAAGTAAAGCTGCCTGTAAAGTAAAACAAGCTTTCAGTGCTTTCCAGCTTTCCTCATCACGCAAGAGCAGAACGGATCCGTCGTCCATGCACAGCACAGACTGTTGTGCGGACTACGAGTGGCGGCTGTGGGCGAGGTTTCGAGGCCCATGAGCGCGGTCCCGAAGTTGTTGAAAGCAAGAAAGGTAACCGACGTGCGGACGTGCAGATGGACTCCAGAGCAGGGCCCACTGGGAAGGCCCCACCTCCGTCCGCAGGTGAGTGTTAGCCTCGGGTTCCCAGGATTGTCACGTGCAGTTACTGCTTTCCTTTGAGGTTCCTGGAGAAAACGCTTTTACCCAGAGACTCCCAGCTACCAAACACACCCCAAAACCCTCTTGGACGGCTCCCAAGGCCGTGGCACGACCGTGCCCAGGATACGTATCTCCCCTCCCTCCATTCATCCACAGCAACCCGACCTCTGCCATGAAGCCGCAATGGCAACCCCTTCAGTCCAAAACAAACTTGTCATTACCGATCGCAGATTAATTGGTGCCATTTGTGTGCCCTGCCTGTCGGGTTTCAGCTGGAGGCCACCCAACAGCGATGGCCCCCGCCCTCGGAAACCTCAAGGCATTCCCGACTGTGGCCCTTGGCAGAGCTTCCTTAGCTGGTCTTCTCTAACCCCGTGACTAGCAAGCCTTTCCTGCTTCCCACTCCCTCCCCACTGCCTGGCTTCGGGCAGTTTTGAAATAAGTCCCCGGTGGAAGGAGAATGTCTGTAGAACTGAGTTTTGCTCTGAGTAAATGTCTGCAATGCACTTCATTAACGGTCAGATAAGCATTTGTTTTTGTTTTAAGCCCCTGGAAATTAGAATGCTCCTTGCATTTGACGATAAGCACATACTGTGGTGAGGTCATGGAAAACTTGTTTTCCTCCTTAGTCGTATAAAAATTAACGGTGTATCTCTTCTAGTCCCCACGGAGGTAGGATCGCTTTTCCAAATGGCACTTCATTCTCTCCTTCATTCATTCACTGTTCGCTCTCCACTGTGACTTTGTCACTGACCGCATGCCTGACTCTATGCCCAGCGAGAGGACTAGAAGAGTATGGAAACGGCCCCTCCCTCTTAGAGAGTTATAATTTAGTTCTAGACATAAGTGCCTACATGACCGACCAAGCAAAGTGCTAAATTAGTGGTGTGGCCAGAAAGTGGTAGGGAAGGTCAAGATGGAGCCACAGACGGGGATGGAGAGATCCTGAGCTGGGAGGCAGTCGGCCCCACTTCCTGCGTGGCTGTGCGCTCTGAGGAAGGAGATTCTCGCCTGCAGAACGAGGCGCTTGCTCTAGCTTGCTCTAGATCAGGGTGTTCCAGAGAGCCGAGGCCATGAGAATGCCTTGAGAGAAAGGGTTGCACCTTGCAGGGAGGCGTGGGGCACTGAGAAATGTCGCCCCCTCCCCATGTTCCTGTCTCAGAGATTCCCACCTATATTAGCCCACTGTGAGTTCCAAGAAGTTCTAGGGGAAGGGCTTGTTTAAATTTTACTTAACTCAGTGTTTCCAGAATATATTTGTTCCTGGAATCCTTTATTTTCCTCAATAGCCATCGCTGTAATAAACTTGAGAAAAACACTGAGGTCTATTCCAACTCTCCCATTCCAGGAAATCATGAGACAACATGCATCTGCAGCATGGGACGGGGAGGAAGGGTTAAGAGAAGGGCGTGAGCTGAGGTCACAGAGTGACGGGCTCCTGGCATGGGGGAGGGGGTGCCATCCACGAGGGCACATTTGCTGAGCACCTATAGTGCACTCTGCTGGGTGTGTGGAACTTGGGAAAAGTAAAACACTGCCCCTACCTCAAGTGGCTCCTAATCATGCCGGTGACGAGCAGGGTATATGCCAACAGCCACAGCACAATGGGGACCTGGCCAGTCACTGAGATAGAAACAAAGTTCCCCCCAAGGAGACTAAGCACACCTGGGGGAAACCCACGAAGGCTTCAAGGAGGAGGAAAAATTAGAACTGCATCTTGAAGGAGGGGTGTAAACATAAATCTGCCTGAAGCAGAAGCAGGAGAGCCTTCTAGGCAGTGAGAGGAGCAGGAAAAAGATAGGGAGGCATGAGAACATTTCGGTAGCTTGCTAGAAGACCCCGCTGAGATGAAGAGAGGAAACCAAGGCTGGTGAGTTGGGTTGGGACCAGACCATGAAGGTTTTGCAAGTAAGACAACGACACCAGCAAGAGACTTAATTGTCTCCGGTACAAGGAGTGTGGAGGTCCCTAACGAGAGGGTCTAGGTGGGGTCAGTAGCTCCGTGAGGCCCCCAGGGCGCTGCACTCCCTCTATCCCTCTGCTTGGCTGTTGCTCAGCATGTTGGCTTGTCATCCTCTTGCGTGTTGCTTCCTGCAATGGCAGCCTTGGAACCGGCGTATGTCTCATGGATGACATGCCCTATCCTCAAGCCTGGGCATTTGGAGGTATCCTGTAGGCAAGAGAAGCTGGGCTCTTTCCCAGGACTGCAGAGACAGGAGTGGGAAGGAGAGACTGGAGGCAGGAGACAGCTCAGAGCTACTGAAACTACCTAGGCAAAAAGTATCGCGTGCTGATGCCAGCATGCTTGCTAGGACTTAGAAGAAGGGTGCAGCAGAATGGGCACGCGCTTTCCATTTGTCAGGAGGGACAAGCCTCTGGGCTGCCCCTAGCCTCACCTGCACCCTCAACAGCTGGAACCTGGTCGCATGGCCACCTCTCACCTGAGGATGGCTGAGAAATGGAGTCTCTGGCAATGGAGAATGCAGTAGCCACGAGACCAGGCAGGGTTCAGGCACTGAGGCGGGGCTGTGTCCTGCGTGAGAAATTCACCTTTTATTTAGTTAAGCACTGAGATTTGGTGATTATCGGTTACAGTGGGAAGACTACATTTTCTCCCTCTCAATACATGTAGATCCCAACGTCCAACACCAAGCAAGACCATGTGGCCGCCTGGGCGAGGGATTGGGTTCAAGGCTGGGCACCCACAAGGGCAATTTTTAGGAAAGAGGGGATATTAGGGATCATGGACTCCCCACTCTTTCATCTCTCTAGAGGTTAATAATGATTTGTAACTGAACAAAATGCAGTAAACTGTCAAAAGTGCATACAATTTGCTGTGTGCCTCGTGAAAAAAGTTTTTTTAAAATCACAACTTTTTCATCAAGGGCCATAAAAAAAAAAAAAGAAGAAGACAATTGCATTGGGAGATGTAATTGAGAGACGCCCCTTCCCACGACTGCTCATTAGCTAACCCAGAGATTATCCTCCTGCAATGGGCTGAATGTGCCCCCCTAAAATTCACTTGTTGAAATCCTAACCCTAATGTGATGGTATTAGGAGCTGGGGCCTTTGGGAAGGGATTAGGTCATGAGCGTAAAGCTCTCATGAATGGGACTAGTGTCCTTATAAAAGGGAGCCCACAGAGCTCTCTCACCCTCTTTCCAACACGAGAAGATACAATGAGAAGTGGGCCATGTGCTGCCCGGAAGAGGCCAAAACCCAACCACACTGCCACCCTGATCTTAGACATCCAACCTCCAGAACAACAATTTCTGTTGTTTATAAGCCACCATGTCTATGGTACTTTATTATAGCAGCCCATACTGAAACACCTCCCCTAAATATTTTAGTCATGTTATGCCCATGACGTCAACAGAAGGCCAGTATTTTTTTTCTAAAATGATAGGTCTGATTGAAAGGATGGGGCAGTTGTCACCTCCACGGTGGAAGTGCTTCCCTGTTGTGGATACAGACCTCACAGAGAAAAGATGAAAAGATGGGGAACCTCAACTCTCTGAACATCTGAATCTAATTTCAACCAAAAGGAAGGGCTGACTGATGAAATCAAAGTCAAAGAAACCCAAGGAGAAAGTGGTTTTCTGTCTCTGGAGCTCCTAAATGCTAAGGGAACGCTGGGTTTTTTAGGATGTCTGCAGTAGACTTTAGGAAGAGGTATATTCAAAACATTCAGAGAAAAGATAAATATCATTCCACAGCAAGAACCTTCAAATGTAGAGATAGCCCAAAAGGGATGGCAGACCCTCAAACCTCTGAAAATGTAATCAAAACATGAGCTCTTCAAGGAAGCAGAATTCCCTGTCCAAAAAAAAAAATTTATTTATTATATTTCAAAAAAAGTTCCTTGGCACAGGAACTTCCTTAGCAAATTTTCATGGGATGAAAGTAGGAGAATATAACTGAATATTGAAGACAATTGGTCCCAAAGAGTGGGACCAGTTGGCTGGAACAGTATCTGAAACATTAGACCCCAAGTGACAGAGCCATTCAACATTCCAAGGCTACCATAAGGGGCCCTTTTTGGTGTCTTCAGAACAGGTCAACGGGTCTGTCTGTGGTGGTAGGAGGTGCCACGTGGCATGAGGGAGCAGAAATCTTCAACAACTCCCCCAGGTGCAGCTCCAGCCCCGACACTGGCCCAGGCTTTGTCTCGGCATCTGGGTCAACGAGCAAAGGTGAGGCGCAGGGTCTCTCCGGCACCGGGCGTGCTGGCTCTGAGCAGCCCCACCCTGCACGAGTGTGTCTGTCCTTGTCTGCCCAAGTCACACCTGTACACACTCCTTTCATCAGCCCTGCTTCAAGTGGCAATTTAAACCTTTTAAGGCCACCTGTTGAGTATCCACTCGGTAGATTTCCTTTTATCACCGGCTCTCGGGGAGTAACTGGATAACGTAATTATGGGGCAGGAGGACAGGGCGTTTTGATTTGTGTGTTTTGAGGATTAGCCAAGTGTCCCAGTGCCAAATCCATGATCACCTGAAAGGAAATCTAAAGGAAGAACCTGCCAAATAAGCCCTCCAGGTGCTCTTCAGGCAAATGGCTTTGAAAATAGGTCTTTTCTGCTTTTAGTCACCGGAGAGCTCAGAGGCTTTGGGGGTGCACAGAGCTAGTGGGCTTGCCTCCTTGCGTGAGGAGATGGAGGGGAGCAGAGGAAGACGTGCCTTCCAAATGCCCGTGGCCAGGCCAGGACAGGGCTGGGAAGCACCTGTTGAGAACCATGATATGGAGCCAGGCCACTGATGTCCTGGGCTTTCCTGGCATGCTACCTTGACCATTCAGCACAGAAGATCTGGAATGATCATAGATGACGCCAGGGAGGTGGCATAGACCGGCCACTTGCTCTTGACTGCAGGGCACAGGACTCTGAAATCCCAGCTTGGATGCAGCAGACGGCCTCTCTGAAGATGCTCGAGTGACCTTCGGTTCGGGCCGGAATATGCAGGAACAGGTCAGGGAAGGGGAACATAGAGGACATTTTTAGAAATGAACAAATACATAGTCTATTAGTTTCCTATGGCTTCTGCAATAAAGCACCACAATCTGAGTGGCTTAAAAAACGAATTTATTCTCTCACAGTTCTAGAGGCTACAAGTTCAAAATCAAGGTGTGGATGGGGCTATGCTTTTCCAAAGCCTCTAGTGGAGAATCCTCTTCTCTTCTGTGTCCTGGTAGCACCAGGTGTTTCTTAGCTTGTGGCAGCATGACTCCCATCTCTTAGCACGGCTGTCTTCCCTGCGTGTCTATGTCTAAATTTTCATCCTTTTATAAAGACACCAGTCATATTGGATTAAGGCTCCCCCCGCCCCGCCAATCCGGAATGACCGCACCTTAACCTGATCAGGTCATTAAATATGAAATGTCCAATTTCAAATCAAAAGTGTAGTTTATTATATTTCAAACAGGAAGCAGTGCAATTAATCAAAGTATGCGCCTGAACTAGCCACACAGTTTTGCCATCTTACAGTAGCTTGTTTGTGCCAGCAGTGAAGAAGCCTAGAGAGCGAGTGGTGATGAAGTTGCGAAGGCACTTTCCCGGCTTGTTGAGAAGTGAATATTTTTCCTCGTAAGAAAGGGTCCAAACACTCTGGCTAGAACGGTGACGTCGCCATTGTTCACGCACACGCATTTCCAGTCACTCTCCTGGGCTGCCCGGTTACATCGACGTCCTGCAAATCGTTCTTGTTATATTAACAAGGGCTGGATACTTTCCGGACAGACCTCACATTTGTAGCGTCCATGTGATGTTTTGACATAGACCTACAATGTGTAATAACCAAATCAGGGTAACTGGAGCATTCATTGCTTCAGGGATTTATCATTTCTTTGTGTTAGGAATGTTCCAATTCCACTCTTTTAGTTATTTTAAAGTATAACAGGAATTATTGTTAACTGCAGTCACTTTGTTGTTCTTTCAATATTGTTTATCCTATCTAACTATATTTTTGTTAACCTTTAACCATCCCCACATTATTCCTCTCTCTCTACTACTCTTCCCATCATTCTACTCTCTATCTCCATGCAATTGTTTTAATATTTAGCTCCCACGTATGAGTAAGAACATGCAAAATCTGTCTTTGCTTATTTCACTTAACACAATGTTTTCCAGTTCCATCCCTGTTGTTGCAAATGATAGGATTTCATTCCTTTTTATGGCTGAATAATATTTTGTTGTGTATATGTACCACATTTTCTATGTCCATTCGTTCATTGACAGACACTTAGGTTATTTCAAAATCTTGGCTATTGTGACTAGGGCTGCAATAAACATGCAGGGCAGATACCTTTTTGGTATCCTGATTTCATTTTCTTTGGATATATACCTAGCAGTGGGATTGCTGGGTCCTGTGATAGTTCTATTTTTAGTTTTTTGAGGAATCTCCATATTGTTCTCCATAGGGGTTGCACTAATTTACATTTTAGTGATGTTGAGCATTTTTTATATACCTGTAGGTCATTTGTATGTGTTTTCAGAAATGTCTATTCAGAACTTTTGCTTATTTTTAATCATATTATTTAAGTTTTTTCCTATTGAGTTGTTTGAGCTCCTTATATATTCTAGTTATTAATACTTTGACAGATGGGTAGTTTGCAAATATTTTCCCTCATTCTGTGGGTTGTTGCTTCACTTTGTTGATTGTTTCCGTCACTGTGAAGAAGCCTTTTAGCTTGATGTGATCTCATTTGTCCATTTTGGCGTTAGTTGCCTGTGCTTTTGAGGTATTACTCAAGAATCCTTGCCCAGACCAAATGTTCTGGAGCATTTCCCCGATGTTTTCTTTTAGAAGTTTCAGAGTTTCAGGCCTTAGATGTAAGTCTTTAATCCATTTTGATTTGAAAAAGGGAATATTTTAAGTGTTCTCACCACAGAGAAATGATAAATATTTGAGGTAATGGATATGCTAATTGGTCTGATTGATCATTCCACAATATACGTATGTAGCAAAATATCACATTGTGTCCCATAAATATATATATTATTTGTTCTGTAAAAATTAAATTAAATTAAAAAAAGAAGTTGCAATAAAAAAAGTCACAAACAAAAAACACATTGTGTTCCCATTTTTGATAAAATAAATATGATCCATGCATATATACTCACCCACAAATGCTGTATTCTTACTAAAAAAAAATGAACATGCACATGCCATGTGACATATGTTAGGTGTGTATATGTATGGATAATTTCTGGAAGTAAATATAAGAACTTGTTAACAGTGGTGGCCTCTGGGAAGGGGGTGAGAATGTTTGGGGCAGACAATTGCCTACTTTTCATTATAATGTCTTTTGAATTACATGACTTTTACTGTGTGAATGATTTGCTTTTAAATTAAAAATATTTATAAATAAACATACATCTGTACAACAAAAATTATGCACCTTTAAAATAAACAACTGAGGAAACTTTATGTACCTATGCAGAACAATCTCCAAGATACATTGTTAAGCAATTTATATTTTTAATTTTAGTGGCTTGAGGATTTGCCATACTGGTTCACATTCTATCTGGTGACCAACTCACAATGCTTTTCATTGCTTTGGGTTTGATCACACTACATTGCTGTCTTTCTGACTGAGGAGTACTATTTTTTTTTTTTTTGTATTAATCTGTCTTCTTTACCTGTAAGACTTGATATTAGTCTTTGGGTTGAAATCCTAGCTCTTACTAGCTTATGGACATGAGCAAGTGCTGTGGGCATCAGACCCCATCTGTAAGTAAAAATTAGAATACAATACAAGAATGTTGAAACATGTGAGATAATGTAAATTTGTGCTACTTAGCATGTAAGGACCTGAGGGCAGGCATTCAGCATGGTGGCTATTACCACCATTAATATTCCTTGTGGTGTAGTACAGAAAGAAGAAAGAAGTGACCACACCTTGGTTTTGCACCAGGAGAGGCAAGGTTTTGTGTATCATGGCCAAGAATGTTCCAGAGGAAGCCCAGAAATTTGGCTGGTCTTTTTGGCCACAGAAACCCTAGACCAGGGGTCCTCAAACTTATTAAACAAGGGGCCAGTTCACTGTCACTCAGACCGTTGGAGAGTGTGCACTGTGGGCCTGGGACGAGGCGGCTGCTACGCAGGACAGGCAGCGGTGGCAAAAACACCCGGAGGGCCGAATAAATGTGCTAGGCGGCCCACATGTGGCCCACGGGCTGTAGTTTGAGGACACCTGCCTTAGACTAATATTTCAAAGAATCGGCTGCTATTGATAGTTCGGAATTTGTCATTCTGTAGGTGCAAGTGGAGTTTGTTCTTGTCTGTATGGAAGCATCTCACTGCCCCTCTTAGAGAAGCTTATTCCATCTTGCAACCATCTTTTAACCAGTGGCTTCACTCTCAGGACACTTCTTGCCATCTGCTGGCTATTTGTGTTTGAGTCCATATTTATGAACAGTGTCTTTCCAAAGAGGAAGTGAAATGTCCATGTTGTCTTTCTTCACCTTCACAGAGTTAAAAAGAAAAATAAAATGCCTCTCCATGTTTTCTCCATTTTGTCTCTCAGTGTAACTCTGGGTCAAGTGTTCTCACCGATTATCTAGTTGGCTTTCTGCCTTGATGCATTTATAGGGTCTTTTATTATTGACTTTGGAGCTCCTTGCAAGGTACTGCAAAAAAGCATTTTAAAATAGTCTCCAGTGGGTAGTTTACATTTTGACTGCTCCTTTCATTATCCTCCCAACACCCTTATATAGTTCCCTTTTCTAGAATTAAATAACCACATGATAGCTTTTGGGCTCCATGTCTCTTTTGGATGTTGAACTTGGCCCTGTCATGGGCTTTATTATTAGTGGTTCAGCTAGAGTCTCATGCTCTTTCACATTCATCACTTTTCTGCTAGTTTTTGTTTCCATGTTATATGGCATCTTGATAATTCAGGGTCAGATATTTAGTGCCATCATGGTTTGTTATTGGTTTTTTTTTTTTTTTTTTTGAGAATTCCTTTAAGAATCATTGACAGTGTGTTAAGAGATGGCACTCACAGAGCTGTGTGATGCCCGAAAATGTGGTGGTTAAAGGGAAAGATTCAAGACCAACATTTTCCAAAAGCTCTTTGGTTCCAGGTGAATGTAAGGTCTCAGCTGGATGTGGTGGCACACATTTGTAGTCTCAGCTAAACAGGAGGCTAAGGTAGGAGGATTGCCTGAATCCAAGAGTTTGAGGCCAACCTGGGCAACATAGCAAGAACCTGTCACTTAAAATAAATAAATAAATAAATAAAATAAGCCTCCTTCCACCATTAATTAATTTAAGGCTGAAGATCTGCCTGTCTCTTGGGTCTGATTTTAGAGGCCATAGTACTTTGGAGACCATTACTCTAGAAATAGAGACCTGGATTTCAGGTTCTCTTATTTTGCTTTCCTGTATCACACTTCCACACATCCTAGGGCAAGGCCTGCAAACTCCCCATCTTCCCCAAGGACAGCCTGATCTTGCTCTGAAGGCCAAGAGCTCAATGAATGGTAAGAATTTATGGCAGTAAAATCACTCTTCACAAGGCCAATACTAATGTTTTCAAAGCTATACATCAGAGAGGACCCCTTGCCCCACCCACACGCAGCCTTTCCCTTAATATGTCCTTGCTACCCCTGAGACTACACTGGCGGGTCATACCAGGGTTTGATCTAGGATGGCAATAGTTTTGTGACTTAAAGTAAGGAATCTCTTCTTTTTTAATTTTCTCATGTTTTAAAGAAATAAATCTATTTTTTTATTCGACTTCAAAGTATACCAAGAAATGCAAACGGAAACAACAACTGCCACAGACCCAGTTCCTACGCATCTCATTCCATGATGTGGCAGTGGCTAAATTGCAGGGGGAGACACTAGCACACTTCCGTCTGAGAGAGAGCGCTTACAGGCAAAAATTAAAGTGGAACTGTGCACTTTGGAAAGATCTTCAACCGGTGGATCAGTAGATTACCATGAGGTACACATTTCACTTAGCAATTTGAGAAGAGTTGAAAAATGATAAAACCCAAGACTGGCATTGATGTAAGAAAATAAGCACTCATATTCTGCTGGTGAAAGAATAAGTTGGAACAATTTGGAGGCACATTTAGCAATCTGTATCTGGAGCCCTGAAATAGGCATTTCTTTTGACTCAGCAATTTCACCTCCAGAAATCTGTTCTAAGGGGAAAATGAAGATAGTGGAGAATCTAGCTAATTGATCCCTCTTAGAATAGTATTGATGATAAGAGTAAAAAATTAGAACAACTCTTACAGCCAAATAATAGGGGACTGGTTAAATGGATGATGATACACAAGAATGATGTTACAGATGAAAAAGGGCATGGAGAGATGTTCGTGATACATGAGTGAAAACAATCCCATTGAAAAGCAGTAGGTAGAGTGTTGGCTGAGGGCCCCGCCCAGAAGATGGCGGATGAGAAACACCGCCAGACAGAGTGTCTCTGAAGAAAAGTCAGATTCTAGCAGAAATTAGAAGAAAGAAGCAAGAAGACGAGCCTACATCGGATGAGGGTCGGCAGGAGGGGTACCTGAGACCACGGGAGACTCCACGGGAGGAGGTCGCGGAGGAGAACTGGAGGCTGGGACCCCCGGAGCAGCCCGAGACCAGCGGGAAGGGTAGGTGGATCTGCCGTTTCCCCTCCCCTGCATCCCGGACTGCTGGTGGGCTCCCCAGCAAGCGGAGAGACCTGCGGACACCAGCCCAGCGACAACCGCCGCCAGTGAGCGGTAAGCCAGTAGCGGACGCGGCGCCAGGCTCCCAACTCCCTCGGGGCACCTCCGTGTGCACAGACCCGAGCCGCGCGGCAGACGCCATATTGCCTCCTCCTCCCCTCCCCCGACCCTACCCGCGGCTGCCCAGAGAGACAGAGGGACAATATAGCCACCAGCCGGAGGCACCTCCAGGGAA